>JAUZNJ010015308.1:0-17547 GCA_034780135.1 Jordanella pulchra
TAACTAACTAACTAACTAACTAACTAACTAACTAACTAACTAACTAACTAACTAACTAACTAACTAACTAACTAAAGGTATTTTGGTTTGTTTATTATTTTTATTTGGTAAAATAAAAACATTAAAAGCATTTTTCTTTTAGAGAAAAATAGACACTTAGATAGGAAATGAGTCACACTCAGAATAAAGGGTTCCTTGAACTTTGAACCATTTCAACTTTACAAAAAGCTGCCTGCAAGAATTCTGCAGCTTTTTCTAAGTTCCATTTCACTGCAGAAATAAATCACCAGATTATATAAATGTATTGTAATTTTTGCACCTGAATCTGTTGCTATAAAAGTCAATAACAGCTCAGTCATAGTAGCTGGTTGTTACATTGCGATAGTAACACAGGGATCTGTATTTACATGCTCAGACTTCTCTCCGTCGTGTGATGGAGTGTCTCTGTGTTTGAGCGCAGCCTGTCTTGGCCTGTCAGTACTGAGAGCAGCAGCCTGTACAGCTCATTGACCGCTGATGGCGGGAGACACACTTAGAAGCTAATGGTACGAGCTGTTTGTGTGCAGAACATACAGAAACCTGTGCTGCAGCAGAACCTTAAGTGAGCCAAGAAACACAGTCCAAAGGGATAAAAGGACAACCATGATCTCAGCACTTACCAACAGTTTTCCACAAGACACTTCAACCATGGTTATCTGCTCACGCACAAATAGCGCCTCTGAACAATGAGCTATAGTTGTTTAATGACTCATACTTGGCTGATGTGTGAATTCACTTTTTTACTGACATCATACAGACTGTACTTTGGAACGGGGTTTGAATTGCATTTACTCTCAATGCACGTGGAAGTTATTTATTTATGTATTTGTTTTTCCAAAGCTATCTTTAACTACTTTAAATAGGCCTACTTTAACGGATGTTTTGGTCATTTTTATCTGTAGAAGTTTTATTTTCCTTGAAGCTTGTGTGAAACTAATTGGATGTAAGTCTCAGAGGAACTGTAGGGACTTTTGCTATAATGAGGAGGAATATTAACTGGAAAATTGCTTTTAATTTTCAATGTAAATATTAAGAAAATTGTGTTAATATGAAACTGTTTCCTGTTTGTTACTCCTAAAGCAAATCTCCACTGAGGAGTTGTGTTAGCATAGGTTAAAATAACGAGGGTCTTCAGTTCCACACCCCATGTAACACAAAGGTGGCTGGAATCCATGCTGAAAGTCTGCATGAACTATGACAGGGAGACAACCAAACATTCACACAAAGCAAGTTGCATGCAAAGCAATAAATGGTGTGTGAATAAGAGTGTGTGTTGGGGGGATCTGTGTGTCAGAGGGCGGCTGCTGGAAAGTAAACAAATCAGCCTTTCTGCAGCAAATGATACACTAAGTAAGACCTCTTAAGTGTGTAAGGGCTTTTACAGCACCCCATGCTACTGTGGGTTAACGTCAATTTCTGTGATTATAGTTCGACACATGAACAATAATTCCAAGTAATAAAGCAGCTGAAAGTATTAGTAATTATAAGAGGATGTGGAGTTAAAGGAGATCTAAATGATTTGTCTGGTTTCTCTCTGTGTTTGGGATGACTTGTTTCTGTCACGTCTAGTCATTAAAAAAACCTTAGTTGGGGGTGGCAAGAATTACCAGTGAGAATTTTAAATGTGTCAGAAAAGACATGATAGGAGTCGGCTAAACTTATATATATATATATATATATATATACATTTTCTTACTTTTTTTTTCGGACTATTTAGGACTATCTTTGGTACTGTATTTAATAATGGGTATTCTTTGCCAGACAAAATTCTTCGTTTGGGCGGCAAAATTATCTTCAATTTACCAGGGGGACAGAGTTTTTTTTCTTCTTATGGGGGAACAGAACAAATGAAACATTAAATAAATAAATAAATAATCACAGCATTGTTTAGTTAATTATGTGAGCAACAGAACCAAGGTTCCAGACTTCTGATGAAACAGATTAAAACTGTGATTCTATCTTAATGCAACTGGAGCTTAAAGCTGTCTGAATTGCTAATTATTTACTCAAATGAATTGTAAAGGTGAAATATCACGTTGGTCCAAGTGATGAATCTGTTTTGGTCTGATATATGATGAATCATCACTAAGATGATTTAGTGTTACTCTGCAAAATGTAAATATTTCTCAAAATAGGTAGATTTTCCCTTGGGCCATTAAATAAGATGATCTGCCAAAGGAATTAGTACTTTCCCCTTAAAATAACAGAATGAAATGATGCTCTTGTAATAAAATAATGTAGTTTTTTTATTGTTTCAAATGTAACTAATCTTTTTCCAATGGAAAATTGTTTTACTTACCTGTTTCAATAAAGGGAAAATTCACTCAATTTTAAGAAACTTAACTTAGATTTCACTTTTTGTAGTGTATGTTTTCAGTGCAGGGGCCATAACAGGGGCAGGGACATATTTTACAGGGCCCCTGTTGGCCCCTGTCTAGAACCCACCATGGCATATAGATGGTATTTGAATATAGATGGAATTTAAAGTGGGGTCTTCAAAATAGACAATGACACTAAATATATCAACATATTAGTTAACAAGGGCTTAAGGACAATATATTCACTGTCTTAGAAGTGACCGTCTGAAAGCCCTTTAAAGTTGTCAGTGATTACAGTTCTCTGTGGATAAGTGGGCTACATTTCTTTAAGCTTGTAAGTTAGATAATCAAAACTCTTGACTGAAGGCAACATGATTTACCAAACACAAAAGAAACCTGAGGATATCTGACCTGGAGGATAGTACAAATATTTCATTCATCCATTCTCTGCACCTGTTTATTCGTGGAGGTGGGGGGTGGAGGTGTGATGTCTATCCCAATGGTCAATAGGCAAGAGATGGGGTCCACCACAGGACAAACAACCGTGAATATTCATACAGAAAATTTACAATAAGCAATTCATGTTAGGAACATGGGAAGACACCAGAGTACCCAGAGAGAGTCTAAAAATGCATGGGGAGACTCCAAACAGAAAGAGCCCAGGCCAGGATTCAAACCCAAAACCACTGGTACAGCATGCAGCCCACAGACGGAAATAATTAACTGAACTAAAACGTGTAAGATTTCACCAGATTTAATGTCAGACTGTAAAAAAAAAATCCTCCCTCTGCGGGAGACTTTTAGGTTTAAAGTGATATTTGAATTAGACCAACGTGTCTCTTCTGCCCGGAAGTAGAATTACATTTATACATTGAATCCGTCAGAGTTGTGATTTAAATCTGACAGAGAATCTAAAGTTTAGGATGCAGAGGCCTTCCCAACCTATGGAGCTCATCACAAAGATGCATCATTATAACATCAGTTGAAACACGCAAAAATCTCCTCAAAAGGGTTGTTTTTAATCATCAACCCTTTTAGTAATTATTTAATTATCCTTTTTTAAACGTTTCTTTATTTAAAATGTCTATAAACAGTTTAAAATATGCATTTTTTATATTTAAACCTGCTACAGATAAATTCACAGCTTGGCTGTAGATCATTTAGGACTTTCTCTATTTACAATATCATTATACCATATAAGCATATTGCTATCGCTGAATGTGATGCTTCAGCACACAGAAGCCAGACGCCTCTGTGTCTCGTCCTTATTTGCGTCCATCAGTCTCTGTCCTGCGGCCCGACAGCACTTTTAGGCGCACAGCTTATCAGCTCCCTGTGTTTACCCCTAAATGGATCCCCATTAGCAGTTAAAGGATGAGGGGAGAGGAGATGGGCTTTTCAAACCCTGTTTTGTCCCAAATCAGCTGGTCAACAGCTCAGACGGACAGATCTCAATCTCAGCGCACAGGACAGGAGCTGCGGAGACACCGATCGATGCGTCTTCAGCGGTCATCAACAAACTTCAATTAAACTTAATTAATTAAGTGAAACAAATACAATGTTATTTTATATCAAAAATAATAAAAAAATCCCCCCAAAAACAAAATTACATTTCTGGCTGCTCTTCACTTCAACCATCCAGTCATCTGCTGGGCAATCCCCACCTGGATGCTGGTGGTGTTCTCGCGATGTTTGTCCACAGCCTTATAGCTGCTGTTTTCCACATTACAGGACGCGAATGTGTGGCTGTAATTATAAAAGAATGGCCTTGGGAAACTGCTGTTTGAGGCTGGAGGAACAATTACGCGCAGAGAAAACAGCAATTGATGTTTCCCCACTCTAATTTTCACATAACTCTCTGGACAATTTATCTTCCCAAAGATAATTTCAGCAAATATCTGGACAGGTGTTGGTTTCAATAACCAGAAAAAAACGTGTTGGGACTGAGTTTAGGCCAGAAATATCCCACAAGAAGTGATTGAGTTGCCACAAATAGGACGTAATTGTTAATTAGGCGAACCAACAGAAAACCAGTTGTTTTTTTATACCAGGCTATTTTCACAGGAAGTAAAGTAGCTTCCTCTTTTTTGTTTGCCTTAAAAAAAGGCTGCGTGATTCATTCATTTTAACGATCAGAATGTAATATGCAAACATCTAATTAAAAATTAAGGAAGTTCGGAGGGAATTAAAAATAACCAATTTAAAGTATTTATATTTTTTCAAAAATGTAGGGAGTTTTTTTTTTCCTTTAGAGATTCTTAAAAAACACTCTCGAGGTTAGCTGCAACAGTAAAATATTTAATATTTAACACTATTTAGCCTAAGTTTAATTGAGCCAACACAAATCCATTCGGATTTGACCAATTGCAATATGTTGACAAAAATCGCGCATTATAAAGAAATTTTATGTGGGAAATTAATCTTTTTTTAAACTCTTAATTTGTCAATTTAGTTTTATGAAATAGTTTAACTCAGCCTCTCAAACCTGAGGCAGTTGTCATCGATGAGCCTTGGTGGTTTAAAACAAAATTGTTTAAATGCTATTTGATTGATAAAGTTGCGTCCCAAACCACAACAATAAAAAAGACCGAATCAGAAAATTAAACTGATCCTAAAAACATATTAAGTATCCAACTAATTTCTTTACATTAGAAAAACTTGAAAATTGAATTAACAAATTCCTTATAGAATGTATTAACGCATTTTAAAAATATTAGCTATTTGTTAAAATCTAGTTATTTTAATAAAAATATTTTATAAAATCAATAATTATCCAAATAATTATACAGTTTTAGTGATTAATTTTGGCGTTTTGGTATTTCAGCTTTCTCAGCTCTCTAAATAAAAAGCAGAATCAAATTTGTATTTCTTTTGACTACAATTTTTTAATATATTTTGTAGAAATATAATATAATTGTCTGAAATTATAGGACATAATGGATCTATTGTCATAACATAAAAATAGACAAAAAAAAATGAAAAAGCCTTTTTAAAACTAAAATACATTTAGGACGAGGGATTGCTGCAAATTCACCCCGTTTCTTGTTGCAGCCGGTTAATTTTCTTTAGAGGAAACTTTTCACTCGTTAGACTAATGAACCAATTTTACATCAGTGCTTCTTGAACTCGGTGGACAAACTTTAAAGGCATCTGATGGTGTTCTTTTTGGGGGTATTTCATCCTCAGGATTATTTTTGGAACCGTGGATTTTTTGGTTTCATGTGAGAAAGTGCTCTGGCCTGCAATAACAACCTTCCTTGAAAATAATAGGAACACGAACCTGCACCCCTCTTCAAAAATGTTCCCGTCCATTTTCCTCATCGGTCTAAATGGTGAAACTTGTAGCAATAATACCCCCTTCTTTCAGACAAACGCCTCCCCGCTGTCTTCACCTCCAGTCCGGCTGCCCCTGAAGCCTCTCGGCTGGGGATCTCTACAGAGCTTTTCTCGGCTGACAAAAAAAGGGGGAAAGAAAGAAAAACCCTCCCGAAGGAGAACAAAAGTGACCACATTTTCCCTCCGTGTTCCCTTCTCTGGGCAGAATAACCCGCTGCCTGTCGCTCAAATGGGAATATTAGGACGTCAATCTCACGGCCCCGGTGCGCTTTTGTCTTTGCTGAGTGGCCGGCTCTGCCTACCACCCACCTTTTGTCCGACAATCCAATAAGAGCCATTATTCCTGCTTTCCAAGCCCGGCTGCAGATCGCTCTTCGGGGGTATTTTAGGTGCTTAATCGCGTCCTTTTAAGGAGCTCAAATGGAGAAACACTTCCTCCTTTCAAGGCGCCTGGCACCGGGACAAAGAGTCCCCGTGGCCCGGCCTCCTCCAGCAGATCCCCTCTTAACATGTTTATGTGCAAAATTCAGCTTCCAATTTGCAACCGTTCATCTCTGGCCTCATGGGGGTGACCCATTTTCTTTCGCTCCACGCAGTGTATTATATTAAAATTTATGTATTTAGACGCTCACATATTCACTCTTTATATCCCTTCCAACACCGGTAAGCTCAGAAACACCAATTGAATTTCATCCAAGTACAACCAAAACGCATTTTGGCTCTTTAATATTTTATTTGAATAAATGTAAATAGACTAACAATTCTCTGTTGAACCAAAACACTTTCCGTCTCTAAAAAAGGTCAATCTTTAATACCAAATATTTAAAAATCTGTCCGAGGTTTGGATAAGAAAAGCCATGGTGTGCATTTCGTCCCTTTGCCCCTTTGCCTTGCGGCACCAAAGAGAGGCACACATTCCTGGAGCAAAAATAATAACAATAGAAAAATCACCTTGCACTGACATTCCGCCTCCATTCAAACATTTTTTTTTCTTTTTAACCTGCAGATGAGTTGATGTGCTCCATCTGTAGAAAATACTGTAGTTTAGATGTTTTGCAACAAGTTGATAAAAAAATGGGAAAGACGAAAATAAGAAAATGTTTGTTTGAAAAGAAGGACACTTGTTTTGTTCTGGGAGGCTACCAGGCACGGATCCCCTGCAGGGAACCCTGGCAGGATGTGACCGCTGTCCCTTGATGTGTTTGGGCTTGCGGGGAGCCGCCGAGGCCGCTCACGTTTCCCAAGTTCATGTTCATGAAGGCGTTTTGGGTTCCGGACGGCGGCAGGGCGGGGATGCTGGTGTAAGAGCAGCTGTAGTTACTGTTGTAAGCCGGGCTACTGTAAGTGTAAGCCGGGTATCCGTTATAGCTGTACGGGTTGGAGCCATAGGGCGCAGCGGCAGCGGCATAGCTTTGCGCCCCGCCCAGACACGGCTTCCCATCTCTAACCAGCACCGGCACGGCGACGCGCCGCGGCGGGGGCGGGTGGTGCTGCTGCCCGGCCGCTTCCAGGGACTTATCCTGCCGCTGGCGCTTGCATTTGTAGCGGCGGTTCTGGAACCAGATTTTCACCTGGTTGGAGGTGAGCTTGAGGGTGGCGGCCAGGTGCTCCCGTTCGGGGGCGGACAGGTAGCGCTGCTGCTTAAAGCGTCGCTCCAACTCGAAGACTTGCGCCTGAGAGAAGAGAACCCGGGGTCTCCGCCGGCTTCTCTGCTTCTGCACCGGCCTGTCTGACTCAACCAGCCCGCCCTCCACCGCCTCCTCCTGGGACACCAACCCGCAGGTCTCTGGGTGAAAAGGGAGAGTCAAGTTATAGGTCTGTGTGAGGAAACCTTATTTTACTGACGTCTGTATAATGACTAGAAAATGAGAGGAAAGGTCTATTGGTAATTATTTTGTTATGTTGTAAAATAATTGAAGAAATAATACTGTATTTTATGCATCTCAAATATCTTTATTATGGTTTAAACAAACCCGGAAAGAGCCCACCATGCATGTAGGCTACAGGAGCGCCGAAAAAAGAGGAATGTTGCATCTCAACACCATCTGGAACATTTTCTACAATACTGCAACTAACTGTCAACAGTGGGGAGTGTGGAATGGGGACACTATAAAATGGATCCCGTATGGCCTCTAATTTTAGACATTAAATCATTTTTTAATCCTAACTTAATTCTCTTATCTCAAACATTTTTAATTACGTTATTTTCACTAATATTTCAACACTTTGTTGTTTTTGTTTCTTTTTAACGTGGAAGCACAAACCCCAATGAAATTATACTCCACAAATTATAGAAAAATATTATCTTACATTGGCTGTAACTGAACTAATAGTTCTACTGAGAAATGTTTTAAAGCGTGTAATAGTTTAAAAACAGTATTCCGTTGTTCAAAGTAGTCTATTTGGTTAGTTTGTGATTGTAAATATTTGTTATTCCACTGCTTCCCATTGTTATGATATGAGCAAGATATAAAAAAACAATTTAACTGTAATGATCGATTAAAGCCATAATAATAATTCGTTCATCTGAACTTTTTTTTGTTTTGTTTGTTTGATGTTCTTTTGATTATATTCCTAATTGCCTGAATGTTTACTCTGTAATAATACTATCTGGTATTTTATTTTCCTTTTTTTAATAATAGGATGGCTGAACCCTCTGAATATGAAGACTTTCCTTCCCTCTTATGCGTTCTGCAGTCTGTGTTTATCCGCGCTACTTCTCCGTGTCACTTCTTTACAAGCCTCTTTAAACTAATTGTCGGTTTATAGTCCACACATCATAACAGAGCCCGGAGTAACAGGCGCGCAGCTGAAGCACTAGAAAGTGTTTGACATGTGCGTACTTCCATGGATCTGTCTCAGCCTTCCACCATTTGATAGCTCTTTATTGGAGACATGTCGGTCGCACAGAACCTGCTGCTCCGTGGGGATGAGTGGGGGAAAAAAATCCCTCAACATTCTTGCGTTTTATTGGCTAAAATTTAATTAGGTGTTGATATTTCAAATTACAGATCACACTAAAATGCCCAAGTAAATTAATTAATTAAAAAACAAATTTTCAAAGAAATTGAGAAGAAGTTTGGGGTTAAAGCCTTGCAAAACTAAAAATTAATTCGATATTTTATCTGCAAACAGCTCAACTATATACCGTTTTAGTTTTATTTACAACGGGTTGACCAAATTCCATCAATACTGAAACTAATCTGAATGAATTTGCCTGTAAACTGTGCTACCAGCTTTTATATTCGAATCATTCTATTTCACAAACGGATTTTCTGCAGCTGCTGTCCTTCCCAGTTCAATGTGAACGCGTTTAAACTCACTGCTCTCCTGCGCCTCCAGCTCTGCGGCCTCCAGCTTGGCTCCTTGCAGCCCAGGATGGACGTACATGCTCGGGGAGAGGCTTGGGTCTCCGCGCTCATCTTCGCGCACCGCCAACGCGCTGAGGTATGCCAGGTTGTCCTCACCGTCCGAGAAGGGCGGGCTGTCCCGAGGTCCGGCCAACATGCAGGACGGTGGACTTTGGAAATGCTGCTGCTGCAGCTGCTCCTGCTGGGAAGGAGATCGAGTCAAGTGCTGCTGGCTGTGGACGCGGTGCTGGAACTCCAGGGAGCCCGACTGCTGCTGCTGCTGCTCCAGCTTGAGGATATCCTTGACGGAAAACGGTGTGGAGGTGAGCGGGCTCTGCAGCATCATGTCATCCAGCTCCAGCTCTCCGGCATCGATGAAATGAAGCCCGCCGAGTAACATGCACTCCCCTTCTCCTGTCCCCGCTGTTTCTCTAACAAACAATCCAGCTCAGAAGCTTCGGTAATTGGAGGTCCGCTAAGCTTCCAGAATCCTTCATGGCCATAAATCGCACCAAAACACGACTATTACCGCCCGGTTCGTCCATGCAGCCTTTCCGCTCTGACAGATCTAATGTCGGGCTTAGTGAGGGGAGTTCGGACCGGAGTGTTGGAGAGTCTCTGCCTCTTTTTGGGGCGAGGGGGAGGGGTGTGCGTGAAATACAAACATCTCTGGGAAGGTGGGGAGTACTCGACGTAACTGCGCGCTCCCCATTTATTTCCCCATGGAATAATCTGCTGGACATGGCTACTAATGCAGTTTCTTGACACCTTTTATGCACTGACTTTGCTTCAAGAAAACACAGTTTCCCCTCTTTCTTTCGACACCTCCATCGTGGCTACATTTGACCTTTGTAAAACTTAAATAACACAACTACAGTTTCTATTCGGGTTCCTGTATAAATCACTGGGCCTCATTGAGAGAAGCGCCACTTCCAGCAGCTTTGTCAAGGCCAAGTTTTCCTAAGCTCGTGACTTTTTAATGCATTTCCTCTAGCTCTCTTGTGCATGATGGGAAACTCATGGAAGAGACACTGAAGTTTATTCCTATATCAGATTTAAG
Organism: Jordanella pulchra; assembly: GCA_034780135.1. Classification (NCBI taxonomy): domain Eukaryota; kingdom Metazoa; phylum Chordata; class Actinopteri; order Cyprinodontiformes; family Cyprinodontidae; genus Jordanella; species Jordanella pulchra. Next base: position 10,104 of record JAUZNJ010015308.1, read on the forward strand.
ACTTCAAACGCAGCAAATCGAAACTCAAGCTGAAAACCAGCCATGCGGAAACACAATCTTTCACAAATAGGTTGCGCTCACTGGAACGATCCAAAACAGTTTGGAGCGTTTCATTCCCTCATAGTGTGTAATCATTTTATATCTTATATGAGAAAAAAATACTCAAGATCTGTCAAACTACAGTGGCAGATGTTTGGTTGAATTTAACTGAGTAAAAGTTCTTGGGTTGGTGTTTTCACTAATTGATGACCTGGATGAAGACCTGATGGATTCCATGTTAGAAAATGTGCATATTGTTGAAATGTCTTTAATCATGTAGAAATCAATACTTATACATAAAAAATGTTCTTGATGCTATGGACTGACAGAGGAGGAAGGACCAGAGTAAACCTCTCTGATACAAACTTATCTTTTGAGAACAAAGATATGTTTAATATCTGATTGTTTATTTGATTTTATTTGTGTCATTTGCTTTGTTGTGAAATAACAAAATAAATGTCTAAATAAAGCTTTATTTTGTGTGTAATTGATGTCTGTTTTTGTACAGTTTATTATCTAATATATCAGAGCTATTTTATTCGTTTGTAGTTCTTTTTGACATACAGGTTGTTTTTATACTGTTGCAGTTAGAACCAAAACTTATAAAAGTTAAGTAATAGATGTTCGTACCACCAAACCGAATGTTGGGCCACATTGAGACTGGGGGTCTGCCCTGGGGCTGCCTACTGCTACATTAACTCCATGAAGAAGAACACTCTTGCAATTTCTTTGATATGAATGAAAATAAAAAAATGAAATGGTGGGAGTTTCTTTTATATTTCATTTAGATTTGTTTTCCTTTTTAGTTTGCTGGTTTGAACAGCTTACATTTTCAAAGGTCACTTTAGAAATATTATTTCCAGTTATGCGCTTTTGGTGTTTTCAAAGAATGAAGTTTCCATCAGGAATTTTAAATATTTTCACATTATGCTCTATGTTTAATTATCGCAGATTCTGCAGCTGTAAAAGCATAATGTTCAGTCCAGATTCATTTATGCAGATAAAACAGTCCTTTTGTTTGCAACAGTTAAACCTACAGTGTACGACCGTCCAGTAGCCTACTTTAACAGAAAACAAGACATCAAGGATAAACAGATTCATAAACAGAAGGTGGAACTACAGCTGAATGACTCGGATCTGCAGCTGAGGTGTCTGTCCTGCTCTGCAGCGGCCGTGCAGCCTGCTGTCCTCCTTATCTCGCCTGTCGCATTAATACCCACACTGGACCGATAAGCGTGGGCCCCCCGGGGCAATTAAAATTCCTCCAGGAAAACTTACCGACGTTTTTAGCGCTGCCTAATCTGCTCCTATCAGCCCCTTTCCGCTTTGCTCGCCTGCTTGTCACCCTCCGCCCCACTGGCTGTGTTTTCCTCCGCAGGTGAACCTAGTTCTCCCATCAGAAGTATGACCCAGCCAAAGGACGGTCACATCCCATAGTTTCAGGTGGATTCAGAACTGAAGACGCTGTTTGGATCAATTCATTCATTCTTCTGTGGATTAATAAAGATTCAATAAAAAGTCAACAAAAATTACCTTAATCTGTTGATCAATAGACAGTGCAAACTGCACTTCTTTATACATCACTAAATAACTCTTTCTAAGGTATAAAAACATATTTATGGTAAAAGTAATGTTGTTTATAATATTTGTTTGTGAATACAGATTTGAGCTCAAAACGCTTACTGAATTAAAAATTTTTATATGCAGAACATCAATTCATTTTATGTTGTTTTTGCACCAAAAATAGAGATTAAATCAGAGGAGAAAACAGAGATAATAAACTGTAGGTGTGACCAAAGAATGAGGTCTAATTCTTTGTCACACCTACAGTATATTTATCCCGGTTTTCTCCTGCATCAGTTTGAACTGAAGAAGCCTCTTAGATGAGAGGTGAAACATCTTTTGGAAAACTTCACATCCAGTTGCCCAAACTGAACTTTCCATGCTTAAATATTGGCTTCTTGTAGCCAGCTGACCAGCAGTGTCCAGCAGGTAGGGGGTCAGTGTCGTTCATTTTAATTTTTTCAGTTTTATCATCTCATTGAAGTATATTTCAGATGTACAAATCCAGTATGTTTATTTGTTAGTTTACCTTAATACTGGCAAATGGACTGTGCCTATTTGGGATTTAAAACCAGTTTCTCTTCATTTCGTTCTGTTTTTAATTGGCTGATTGCTAGAATAAAATACAAGATTCTTCTGAATGCCCTAAATGTCTTAATTCTCTGAGTAGTTCTCCAGAGCTCACATTGCTCTCAGGTTTCAGGTTTACTTTGCAAAGGCAGAATTTTTGAGCTGCTTTTGTTTGGATCTGGGTCTTAGTTTTATCAGGAATGCAGACGCACTGTCTGCTGTTTAAACTCCATAAGCTGTCTGGTTAGGCTGCTGCAGGACATTCTGCCCGCTTGTCTTCTATTTGCAGTTACTTTCTGCTAAAAGGTAATCATTTCTTTCCACTGTTGCCTCATGCTTGCCAAGGATGGGTGGTTGAATTGCACTGACATCTGCTGGTTTTCTTGAATAACTTTTAATACATTACAAGTTTTAATACATTTAAACCCTAAAATAGCAAAGAATACACAAGGATCCACAGTAGCCAACCTTTAGATTGTGCAAAAGATTTAATGATTTATTTGTTCAACGATCAAAAAGACTCATTGGACAGAATCCAAATTGAAAGTAAAATACAGGAGTCCCAGAGGCAAAGTGAAACACAAAGAAAAAGGGTACAAAAATCTAAAAACAAGAGATATGCTGTTGTAAATTTGCACTTACTGCAAATTTACAACAGCATAAAAACATAAACTGCAGTCATTGAACATTGCACAATATAAAAAAACAGCTAATGACGCACGCTGCTGAGTAGGGTTATTTAAAGACGTGCAAAATACATAGATATATTAAAGCTTAAAAAAACACCAAGAGACTGTTTAAGGGAATGAAAGACATAAAGAGCAGAGATGTCAATATTTGTTGGCTGTCTGATCACTCCAGATCAGGATTTGTGCTCCTTTAAAATGTTTCTGTAGCCTGGTGAGAATGAAAATAGATCGTTTCAACATCACATCCAGACAAATTCAGTTTTTAGTTTCTTTTGTTTGACAGCTTTAAAAACTAAACTCAAACAATGGGAAGTATCTGAACAGTTTCATAAATAGCAGCAACATTTAACATAGCTCATGTTTTACATAGTCAACTGAATTTGAAATAATTTCAATTACCTGTGAGGATCAGGCCAAAATCCCACCTTGCTGTTATAGAGAAGTATTGAGCTGAAATGTGAGAAATATGCGAAGAGTTTACAGAATATATACCAACTTCACAGGCTGCAACGTTTGTGTCATGTTGTCAAAATGAACTGTTTGAAACTCTCAGGCTTTAACTTCAGAGAAAGTGAAAATAATCACAACCTGGAATTCGTTTCTATCACCGTCAGTTAACCTTGAGAAAACATCACACCTCTGGAACAGTTTCCCATTTAGTCACCAGTGGCATAGACAGTTTTCATCAGGGTGGTTAGTTCGATGTGGACTGAGGGCCGGCTGAAAACAGAAGTCAGAACCAGTTCAGGATCAATCACTCGATGGAAACTGAATGATCACAACATCCGTATTTTGCTAATGAATCACTAAACTAGATTTTCCTAAAGCCCTTCCTAATAGGGATTACCTGATAAAGCGTTTACATTTCTGAAACGATATTACAGCTGTGACTATTGACCAATATTCATAATAACCTGATACAACATCGGTACGAATTACACATACTTTTATTTCATATTTTGTAATGTGGAATGTTAGAAAAAGCTTGATCAAGTGACATTATTCAAATAAAGTATAAAAGTTGGCACCAGCAGTTATGGGAGCAACTGACACATTTATTATTAACCAATGGGTTAAAGACTTTTTAAAAGACGTGGAGTGTTTCTCTCAGCTTGCTAACATCAGAGATTTTAGATCCAAACGGTTATACTCTAATATTCATTTTTTAGATGATATTGGAGCAGTTCCTTATACCAATATCCCTGCTTGGTCATAAAGACATGCAGATATTTAAACATCACTACGTGTGTTTCCATTAACCATCAAAATGTGCAAATTGCAATCAGGAAAATAAATTTGCCAAATGAAAACACTGCAATTTCGAAAAAAGTTTTTCAATAAAAGGTTTTTAAGCTTTTCTGAGGTGGTTTATAAAGTGTATCAAAATTTTTATATTAGGCAAAACTCCAATGGAAACACCTTTTTTTGCACAACACGAGTCATGTGATCGGCAGCCGGAAATGACTGCCTTGTAAAAAAACAAAGAAGACCGGAAGTAGTTGTGTAAAGATGGCGCCCACTAGAGTCGTGGCTGAAGTATGGATTTATCTCATGCCTTTACATCCCCCGCTGCCATGTTGCTTTCAGAGTTATCGCGAGAACAAATGCATTTACGTGCAAATTTATTTGTATTTGTTATTTAATGGAATACCACAACTGTGAAACTTTTTATTTTCAAATTTAGCAGAATATTGTCATAGTTTTGAGCAAATTTTGGAAACGCAACATTTACTGTCTAAATTAAAGGAATAGTGGACGATCTCTTCTGGGATTTGAGTCATGGGGGAGCATCTCATCTTTTGGTTTCTCCCACAGACCAATCTTGAATTTGTCAAAGCAGTTGCATAGTTTTTATGCATGAAGGAGAGGAAGGCCTTCAAAGAAGGAGATAAATTGGTGATTTTTCAGAAAAATCATTTTCTATACTTTAATCAATTAACATTCTGCATAATATTAATAAGAACACATACATTAATACATTTAGTTCAGTTATTTACTTCCAATATGAGAGTGCTAGATGACTGCAAAGGCTCATACCTTCCCTTCTCCCTATAAAACACAAAAAGTAGTTCTTAAAGAGATTAATTCTATATTATATTCATGTGTTGTCAGTTCATAGTTAATACACCAACAATTAAAAGGTCAGATTTGTTGGAACGTTCCTCTTGAGAATGGCCTTGTGGGCGTGGCAACAGGGCGACCAATGATGGATAAATAGAGCACACTGAGTGGAAGATTAGTTATTTTAACATTTAGTATAAACAGTCTACTTAGAACATAACAATAGAATACAATATATTAATATCAATGTGATATTATTAGTCTGCATTCAGGATGGCTGCTACTCACATCAATGGCAGCTGAACTTTCCTGTTCTGACGATTTTTAGTGTTTTTTTTTATCCATCTCTTACTTAGTCAGTAATTAACATACTACTTTTGAATGTACATTTGACAACATGTTTCATTGGTCTTTACGTGTCTAAAGGGTTTTTTGTCGTTCTTATGGTTCTAAAAGTGGCTGGAGTTGCTATATATGAACATTAGACAATAAGGAGTAATTACGATCGTGACCCAGGAGACTTTTCACCTCAGAGAAAACGTCACTTTGTCTTATCGGTTCAGAAGTGAATTGAACATTAAGGTTATACATGGAAACCATGTATAACCTTAAATTCCACGGTATGTGGATTATACAGAAATAAAATAATCCAAAGGCTCAAACAACAACTCCTCACACGTTTTTAATGGGGAAAACAGGTTTGATTTTATAATACCTATATGCAAGAGAAAGCCTTTTATTATCGTGGAACGTCATAAGAAGTCCATTTTAGTACAACATGGCAGCATAGTAGATTGAAAATATTTTTTCATTTTATAATTATGTACTACTTTAATGACATCACATAAAACCGGGTCTGAATTCTTTCTCAAGACACAGCAGGTTACTTCTCAGTCTCTTCTCTTATCAATAACCTAACAGCTATGAAAATGCAGTGCTCACAAGTACTTTTAAGGATCTCTGACATGGAGCCAAACGTATTTTAAAATGTTAAATGCATCCCTATATTTCTGCTCCTCATTTGTGCTCATGCTCTAACATTAAACAGTGAAAATGTAGATGTGAGCTTAGAAACGGATGCTTGAAGCCATTGCAGACCTCTGCTGCCTCTTGTCTTGGTGTGTGGAGGCCAGCTGGTTGTAAATATCTTGGCGTGCAGCTCTTTCCAGGGAGCTGGAAACAGCCTGATATATGTGTGGATGTCTCTGCACAGACTCCACGGCGACTCTGTCCGATTCAAACCACATCATCATCAACTCATCCTTGCCGAAAAAAAGTCAAAGGCTGGATAGTGTTTAGACTGGCACAGGGTCGTCTTCAGTCATTTTAAATAAGCATTAAATCTAAAGACGCCAGGCTGAGCGCTGTTTGCTGACTGTCAGATGAGGGAGAGCTCCAAACACAAAACATATAAAGAACCACTAAAAGTTTTTGACCCATTACAGATTTATTCAGGTTTTGTTTTTTGTCTTATGTTTCATGTTATCAAACATATTCAGACATCAGCAAAATATAACATGAGTGAATACACAACACAGCTTCCAAATGGCTTAATGTAAGGAAGGAAAGAAACTATCCACAACAACCTGGGTTTTTGTGAAAAACGTGTTTGCCCCCTAAACCTGAGGATGAGTTGGGACGACTAGCAAGTCTTTACTTCACAATGGAGTCAAGTCTGGATGGAAGACCACACCGACTAGGCTACTGTAAATGAATTCATATAAATAATGTAACAAAAACACACAATGTCATAATAAAACTAGAAAAACACTCAGAGAGCACAGACCTACAAGCAGCAGATTTTGCCCCATATTGTGACTTGCACCTATAACTAAAAGTCGCACATGATCTGGATCATTATCAAATTTTAATAAATTGATCATTTGCATCAGGGTGAACTTTTTTTTTAACAACTTCCCTAAAATCCTTTCTTAAGTTTAATAATAAGGCATATAAGGTGTCTGCAGCCTCTGGTGTTTGTTCTTGGAGAACTGAGTTGGGTTATTTCAGTTGAGTTCAGTTGAGCTGAATGGAGTAGTATTTTGGGGTTGTGTTAGGCTGAGATAAGTGCAGTCAAGTTTGGTTGAGTTGAATCAAGTTGAGCCAAATTGAGTTGAATTTTGGAGGTTGAGTTGGGTTGAGATCAGATGTAGGTAGAGTACCCAAAAATTGTACTTAAGTAAGAGTTGCACTACTTCAACATTTTTTTACTCCAATGAAAGTGAAATGTACTTACCCAAGACATTACTCAAGTAAAAGTGAAAAGGTATTTGGTTAAAAGGCTACTGGAGTACTGAGCAAATGTTGAATACTACAATGTGATTTAATGTCTAGGAACTATGCAAACAGACAGAATTTTTTGTGCAAGTCCTAATATTTTAAAGACTCAAATGCATAAATAATGCAAATAATGTCATGGATATAAAAAAGAAATTCATGCAGAAGTGTTGGGATCCGGAGTTCTGTCCACCTTCCTCCAGCAGAGCGCGCCGTGGATCTCCCGGGCTGGAGCCCTCAGCACA
>JAUZNJ010015319.1:0-17547 GCA_034780135.1 Jordanella pulchra
GGTTGATAGATGATCAAATACTTATTTCACACAATAAAATGGAAATTAATTATTTAAAAATCATACATTGTATTTTTTTGTATTTTTGTTTTAGATTCCATCACTCAGAGTTGAAGAGAACCTATGATAAAAATTACAGTCTTCTACAAGCTTTGCAAGTGGGAAAACTTGAAAAAAATAGAAGATGAATTATTGGCTAAAACCTGTCAGAACAGTCACAAGGGAATTAATAGTTAATTTTAAAGTTTGTAAATGAGCCCTTAGCAGCTCTTTGTTGGAGACAAAAATCAAAAACACATATTTTTGGATTTTGTTCTCTTTTGATTATTGGAAAGACATTTAACAAGCTTGGAAAGTTCAGTTTAGGCAACTAGACAGGAAGTTTTCTAGAAGACGTTTTGCCTCTCATCCAAAACGTCTTCTTCAGCTTTACCTGATGCTGAGGAACACTGAAAAAAAAATATATATACAGTAGGTGCAACCAAATAATTAGGGGAGGAGGAGGAAAAAAAACCTCTTTGGTCACACCTACAGTATATTTATCTCGATGCTCCCCTTCACCTGTTAGAACTGAAGAAGTCTCTTGGATTAGAGGCAAAACGTCTTGTAGAAAATTTCACGTCCAGTTGCCTAAACTGACTGAGAACCTTCACAGATATTAAAGAGATGGAAAGTTTATTAAAATATCAATCCCTTTAAATTTATTGTTCCAGATTTTTTGCGTTGAATTAACTCAAGATTCACTGCTTACCAAAGATGTATTCTAAGTGTTTTACAGAACATAGCCAAGAAAATCATAAATATCAAACGGGAGAACCTTACAAATCATAATAACTTAATGTAAAAAACCTGTGTAATTAATGGAAAAAAATAATGGTAAAAAATGACAGTATGCTTACTGATGAAAATAGACACTTTTCATCAGCCATGAGACACATAGTTAATAAATACCTCTGTCTTTAAGGTAAAGATGAATTTTTATTTTTTCCTCATACCTGTTTTATTAATTGTTGGTTATGCTGAATATTCCTGGAAGAATTGTTAAGAATTTATTCTATTCATTTAACCTAAGTTTTATTTTGGGAAAAATACAAAATAAAAACAAAAAAGAAAATTACAAACAAAAAAATCTCAGGATTAGACAAAAAGATCAACTAAATATTTATTGGTGTGACTAAAAATCTATTTAAAATAACTAAATCATTTATATCATTTAGATTTTATTCGACAACAATTTATTCTTGTTGGCGCACAGAATAAGTGAGTATTTTTCAAATAGAGGGAAATGTTTTAATAAAAAACAAACTCTGATGGCCAAATAAATAAACAAGTCTTCCAGGTTGATAATAATATGTCATATCAGATGGTTGACAACACACTAAATTATCCTCAACCTTCACACTCCTTTGTGTTTGAGATGCATCTCTGCTCCCATACAACTGATTACTAGAATGTTCTTTTAGTGCAGCAGAAGCCAGTTATTCACCTAATCATTTAAAGCAGGTTTTCAACAGCAGGGAAATATCTAAAATATGCAGGGAGACCAAGGTTAAGGTATCATGTCTTCAGATGTGTTCTTTTTGTCTAAAAAAAACATGAAACCAAATAAATAACCAAAAACAGAAGCAGAGGCGTATGAGCTTTAAATCAGCTGTGAATGGAGCAGGAAGTATAAGTAAACCATGCAGGAAACCAGCCAATGAGGATTATCTTTGCATAGAGGATTACTAGCAGGACAGCCAGAGTTGAATCGTTTAATTTATTATAAAACATATTCTATCACGTTTTCCCCTCCACCAAATAAAAAGTACAAAAAAAAAAAAGAAATCAAAATTATTATGTTTTTTTCCACAGATTAATTCCCTGTAATGTTTCTGCACATATTTATTAATAATCGTGGAGAGGTCCTGTGGAGGTTATTTTGAGCTAACAGTCTCTTGCTTTAATACCTTTTACTTAGAGAGCTGTTATCAGAGAGAACAAAAAGGTCTTATTTATCAAGAACGAGATCGGTGGTCTTCATCCAAGCGGCATTTAGAGATCCTTGGAAGGGAGAACAGAGACGGCCTTTGTTAACGTTCTAGTAGACAAACGATTTCACTACTTAACATTCAAACAAACAGCTGGGAGGGATTGAGATGAAACTTTACCAAAACAATTTGCAGAGTATTTCAAACAAATTTAGGGATGTTGAATAACCTTGAACCTAAAGGAGTCTAATATTTCATACTGGAAAACAGCTTCTCAGGCATCAGTAAGATAAGCTTAACATATTTTATTGTTTTTGAAATGTTTCCTCTCAGGAATCACAGCTCCAGGCCAGGAATTACATGACATCTAGACACCCTATTTGTCTCAGTTTTGAGAGTTTAACAACACAGTGAAAGGTCGTTCAGTAAATCCTGGGTTTCTGATTCAGTAAAACTGTAAAAGTAGAGATTATTCCTGCAAACTCTGCTGCTTTGTAAGAGCAGAGCCACAATTAGAAAATGGGGTTCGACAGGAACCTACGTGTTTACAAGTTGTAGTCAAAACTTAAGCAAAAGTTCTAACCTAATTTAAAAAAATTAATTTAACCCTCAAATTCTCAGTAGACATCAACTATTAAATAAAAAAAGTAAGAAAAAACAAGTTCCAGGGGATTTATTTGCAGATTTCACAAATGATGTGAAAGATGGAGGGATAAATGCTGACAGCATCTGACTCATGGATGTATCCTAGATGGATGGGTGGATGCTAGAAGAAAGGATAGAGGTTAGCTAGAAAAATCTGACTAAATGCTAGGTAGATGTGGTTTGATGTTTCATAAGGTATTAAACTGATGGGTGGTAACTAAATGGAAGTGAACTGTAGAGGCAGAAAATAATTAGATATGAAAATATGAACAACAGATGAATGGATGGACTAATGGAAAAGGGTTGGACTTACAGCACCCAGTAGCATCATTTTACACGGGTTATATTTGATAACCAGAGGCAAAAATAGCAAACTATGGCAACAACAATTGATCTGATCAAAAAAATCTATTTTTTGTTTAAAATTGAGTAAAAGCTGTAAACATAAAAGCCAATTGTTTGGATCAGCAGGATGGAAAGCTTTTTTAACTGCAGTGATTCCCCTTAGCTCCCATTTACCCTTCAATCCTCTTTACCTCATCCAGCTTTCCTTTACGTTTTCTTCTCGGATTCCCCTTCGAAAAGGTGACCAGATTTCTGAGATTAAATCTGGGGACTTTTCCAGCTAGAAAAAAAAGAATCATATGTTATCAAGATGAAAGCAAGAAACTGGGACAAGTTTCTTTTGTTTTTTTGACATGTTTACTCTTATTTAAACAAAAGGAAATCAAAGGAGCAGGACTGTGTCTCCCCTGGCTGTTTTTATAATGATTACATATAATAATAGTAGCGATGAAGCACGAAAAAGTAGAAATCGACCAATACAGCTTTAGGACTGATGAAAATACAGATTCTGTTAACATCAGTCTAACTGATCCCCAATATCGGGACAGATTTTTGAAGCAGATATTGAATTTTCTTCCTCTATTTATGTGATAAAAATAACTAAGTGATACCAAATGTTAGGGTTAACCAAAGAAGGGAGTGTCAACACGTGTTTCTGTGCTCTGCATGCAGGGCTGTTGAATGCACTAATGCATAGGAAAATGATGCTGATACAAGAAAGAATGTTAATATCGGCCAGTAATATTGATGTATCATGTCTGTCTACTAAAAATAGGGGATGAGTTTATTCATTCATTCATTCTTTTCCAAAATTATTCTCTTTTGCACCTCTTTGCTTTCAGTATCCGTGTTTTCTTCTTTACCTGTTTTTTTTTGTTGTTGTTGCTTTAATCAGCATTTTTTTTTATCTCTTAAACTCTTGAAAACTGTCTTCCACTACTCTAAAACAGTTGGTTATTTTTAGAGAGTCCAGTACCATAGGAGTTTAATTCTTTTTAAGCTAACAGCTTTTTAAAAGATTTTCGAACAGATTTTTGTTAGCCACCAAAATGCAAACTATGCACAGTTTACTAAACAATCAAAAACTTTCTTTTTGAGCTATAAGCTGGTACAATTAGTCTCTTTTAGCATCTTATCACCAAAGTATCCAGGCTCCTTTTTTTTTCCTAAACCTTGAAAACACTGATAACGTGTCCTGGTGCGAACTTCAACTTTATCATTCAAGGATAAGCTACTCAGTCAAAACAAAATGAATCAGTTTACAGTTTACCATGCATAATATCACAGGACAGCTGGCTTAGTGCAGCAAACTACCGTGTAATGAACAAACGCGAAGGCGCTTTTCTACACGGCTACCGTAATAACGGTTTACACGCAACATTTTTCTCCTCATTCATCAGATGCTAAAAAAAAAAAATCGAGGAAATTCCTAAGGACAGGTTACCCAAAACAGGGAATGCACCCGGAAATAGCAGACGTGGGGTCACCTTACCTTTCGTGGGTCTCCCACTCCGTGGCAGCGTGGCCACGGTGTTAAATCGTTTCCACTTAACGATAATGCTCCTTACGGTGGAGGGAGGAATCTCTAAAGTCTTTGAAATGAACTTGTACCCCTTCCCAGCTTTGTGCAGATCGACAGCTATCGATCTGATGCCTTCAGGGATCTCGCTTCCACGGGGCATTTTTTCCCGATAACTGATGAAATCCTTAAATATTTATCTGCAACTTCTCCCTTTTTATTTACTTCTGCTAGCTGCAAGGAAAGAAACGTATTCCCTTTCCGGTCTAAACCGGAAGTGGGTTTTCTTTCTTTTTTTTTTCCCCAATAGGATTTTTTAATAGAAATTATGTTTATTTTATTTTACTTATTTCAAAAAGGGAAACGCAAGGGGTTAAATAACGAATATATAAAAATCTGAATACACACAAAACAATAACTGGAACATCTGAAACCCCAGGAGTCTTCATTTTTTTTCTGCTTAAACTTTATTTATAATCAAGTATAACGGCAAAAAGAAGACAAAGGAAACAAGGGGTTGATCTTTAAAAACGTAAATAAAATAATTTAAAGGTTCACTTTGAAACTAGCAAAATATAAGCAAGCATTTGAAATCAAGCACAACCTAAAAAAAAAAAAGTTGCTTACTATAGTTTTTTCTGGTGGGCTGCAGTAGTTTTATTACACCTTGTTACCTCAGTTCGAAAATAATAGTTTTCTGAAAAATTTAAAAAATATATATTTGTTGTAATCCAACTTCTGAACAAAAACAAAGGTTTGGCCAAACATTTAGTAGTAAATTAATTGTTGATATATACTGAATAACATACTAACGCTGGTCTCCCCTCAGTGTCAGCAGTGTTAGTATTCTGCAGGGAAAAAATACAAAGATGGAACCGAGAAATGGTCTTTTAATTTAATTCAATAGTTGAATTATTTTGGGATATTTTGACTTCCTACCAGTCCAGAAACCTGCATGTTGGTCCTACTGAATTAGTGAGTCGAGGTCTGTGCCTATGTGGAGGAGGAGTACCCTGAGGAGCAACATGAATACGCTTTAATATTAATGTTTATTTTAATTTTATTATAGCACCCCCAAAAAGTAAATTGCAAACTGGATTTCCTGTAACTGTACGAAAAATGCCATCTGTTTGAAAATCTTCCATACATGTCAGACTTTTTTGTCTGCTTCTGTCAAACGATTATCCCACCTGAGCCGTTCACCTTTGCTGGTTACCAAGTGATCTCCCCGACTGACGTTCTTCTTGTCGTGTCTTGTTAAATTAACAGTTGAGTCCACTTTCTTTCCCAACTTCAAACGTGGGACTGAGCAGAGCTCTGTGAGATGTTAACAGTCAGTTTTATCATTTTAATATCACTTTCTCCCTGCTGCCTTCCTGGGTTCAAATGATGCTGTTTAATCATTAATGTTCTCCAACAAACCTGAAGAACCTTCACAGAACAGCTCAGTTTATAATGAGATTAAGTTACACATAGTTGGAAACTGTTCACTAATTAGCTGATGTTTTTAATCAGTTTGTTGGGCCACATTTTACAGAGTATAAAAGCAAAATGTTAAATGCTTATTTGTAAAAGAAACTAACGAATCAACACTATCACCTCTCATACCAAACCAATGCCTGGTGTGAAAAGTAGCAAAGCCAATGAGCCAGAATTAGTTTCATGTTTGCAGAACCAGTTCCTTAAATGAGTTTAGTTTTAGAGGTTTTAAATTAAAGATTTATTTCTGATATCACACAAACAACATAGCATGAATAAAAACTTCACTGAAACTGAAGATACTTAAACATACATGCACTAAAAACTGGTGTGTTTTAAATCCTTAATCTAATATAGACCACAGAGATGAACACACAGCACAACATGTCATTGATCTGGTTCATCTGCATTTATAAACATGTAACGTATTTCATTTCAAATGGACTCAAACTCATGTGCCTCCATGTGTGTATGTGCCGTGCGTCCGGCCGTCTGTGGGTGCAGCTCTAAGTGTGTGAGGGGAGGTTCTGCGGAGGTTCTGCTGGTAGATTGTTTTGGCCTTCAACAGGAACTTTGACCTCTGCGTAGAAGAATGAGAATGGCTTAATAAGATCCAGAATCCACAGAACAAACTCAGTCAGCTGAAAGGGTCTCACTCAGGAGGCTCACCTTCGGGTTTCTGTGTTTGTGGGTGAAACTGCAGCTCTCCGTTTGGACCTGCAGGAGCCTGCCCATTTCCAGCTGCCTGCTGTTCTTTTTGCCGTTGAGACATTTCTAGAACTGCCTGGAATTACAAATAAAATAAGACTTGAATTAAAGTTGATTCATGACTCCAACACCAGCTTTTCCTTTTGTAGGCTTTCACCTGTTGATACTCTCTTTTCTGCGCCTCCAGGGCTTTGCCTCTTTCTCTCAGCAGTTCCTGCTCCTGACGAAGAGTCTCTGCTTTCCTCTTCAGCTCCTCTTCTTTGTCTCTGAGCTCCGCTTCAAACCGCTGGAGCTCTTCCTCCGTGTACAACGGCTTAGCATCCAGCGTCTAAGACAAACCGGGGGCAATTACACAGAACGAAAAAAGAAAAAAATATCCACAAGATGTTTTCATGGGAGCATCATCCCTTCCAAACTCATACCTCCCATTCTTTAGGGTTATTAAACTCCTTCTTCTCTGTGGATCTGAGAAACTCCTCCAGGCTGACGAGCCGATCTTTGTTTGTATCCACCTTTCAACAAAAGGAGAGCGTCTGCATCAGTCAGAGCGAAACAAGGGAAAACGAGGCTAAGCAGATAAACGAGACAAACATTTTTCATGACATGCTCCCTCATCCTCAGCCTTTCTTCCTCCATCTCCACCATGTCATCCTCTTCGTTCTTTGGGTCGTAGACCTTCTCCAGCTAGATGTCAGAACATGTGAGCAGGTTTATTTTTACATACAAAATCATTGGATTTACAAAAAACAAAAAAGCTGAATGATTACAAACTTCTTTGGTGAAGAGAGCTTCTAATTCCTGCTCGTCTAAAACTCCATCTTCATTTGTGTCTGAGTGAAACAGAGCAGACATAGAAACCATTTATCAGACTTAATTTAAAAAGGGTCGTGTACAGAAGAACAGCAGTTAAAAAGGGGAACTACCATGAAGTTTGAAGAAAGTTTTAGGATTGAACTCCTGAGGGTCTAACCCGTCCGTCTCCTCCCAAACCTCTTGCAGCTGAGCAACACTCCCCTAATCATCAGATCAATCCTAATTAATCCAATAATCATTCCGTAAATAAACAACTAATGATGGAGGTCTCTGTTTCCTACCGGAGCATTGACTTTAGGATGCTTGCGGTGTTTCTCTTTCAGCTCCTGCATCCTTTTCTCCTCCGTCTCCCTCTTCTCCTGATCCAGGCCCTTCAGGTACTCCCTCCTCTCGTGCTCCTTCAGCATCTCGTAGCGTTTGAACTCCTCGTGCCTCTCTGCGTCGTAGTTTTCCAAGTCCTTGGTGGCCTGGATAAGGAAGCGATAAGCCAAATATGGGTTGGATGTGCTGAACGTGGAACCAGGAAGGCAGGAAGCCACTGCTGCAGCTTCTTACGGTCGAGATGAGAAGCTCCAGGTCTTTGGCCTCAAAGGTGTTTTGGTTGTGTGGATCCAGGTGTTCGAACTGCTTCAGCAAAGAGGCGTGGTCCATCTGAAGACCTGCAGGACATAAATGCATCACTAATGGCACCTAAATAGACTTCTGTGATGCAAGCTCTCTATTCATACTGACAAAATGCTTTTAGATGTTTGAAAAGGAGGAATCCAAGTTTTTCTTTCTTCTCTATTTACTATTTTTGTGATGCTGATCAGTCATTACACCGCATCCCAAAGGCGCCCTGTTGGATTGGGATCTGGTAACATCACTTTGAACAAGGAACCAGTTTTTAGAGGGTTTTAGCTGTAGGTGGATCACCCAGCTTGGAGGATTCATTCATTATTGATTCAATGTGTTCATTAGCAAAATCAGGTTAAAAGGTTGAATTCATGATTTTCTTCTGGGGTGTGAATCTATCCAGCGTGTTCAAACAGTCCAAACACCAGATTGTACTCTAATCTATATCAGATGCTTTGCAGCAGGGACACGCCTAAACCCACTGTTAACATCTTTTGTATTCTGGAAGCATAAAGATGAATCACTCTACATTTTAGTTCAAGTTAGAAAAAGTCCAAGATGCAGCTGAAGCAAAGGCAGGCCTTGTGACCTTCAAATGAGGAATCCAAGGCAGGACAGGCTTTCTCAGAAACACTGATTTAGTGCGAGCTTTATCTGTGCGACATTCCAAAGGAATGAAACTTTGGGCTTTAGAGCAGACATCTGCAGGAGAAGAGAAGGAGCGACACAAGGAGGATCTTTCTCTGCATCAGTGTCGAATAGATCGGCTCATTTTAGGGAAAGTCGTACATCTGTACCTTTGTTTACAAGTATATTCACAGTGATATTTCACCGTGGTTTCTCTTTGAAGTCGGGAGAATCTTAGAATTTTACCGATACCAAATCAATCCTTTGAGAGCAGCAAGAAACAACATCAGCTGTGCAAAATGAAGCAGAAAAAGTGGGTGCGATGGACAGCATGCTGCGTAACTAAATCAGAAGCTCAGACAAACATGACGTTGCTCATATCACAAAAAAAATAAAAGATGGTAAAGATTTATGTAGAACTGGGTGTTTTTTTTTATGGAGTTAATTCTATGTGGTTTTGTTCAATGTCTGCATTAAAAAGCCACAGTAGCATAAAACTAAGGGAATCCAAGCATAAACATAGCATTTTGTATTAACTAGAAAATTAAAAAAACATTACTCTGAACCTAAACACTAAAGAGATGAATAGACTAGATGTAAAAGATCAAACTCCTAACAGCTGTTCAACTCTTTCCCAGCTAGGGAAGTGTAGTGGATGCTTGTTGTAAAACCATGAAACAGACATAAAACTCTGGCTCTCTGACCTTAAAACACCATATCGGTTCAAATGTGAACAGTGTCTATCCCGACTCTTATTTTCATGATTCCATTCTTATCCAGGGAAAAAATATTGAGCTATAAATAGATGTTTGTTTCTTGGAAGAGAAATAGGTTTAAATTCTATAATCACTTGCTGACAGATTCTCCAGATAAACCAACTCAGTGTAAAAAAGATGTCTGTCTTCTGTTAAATATAAATGATAACTCCAACAACGATGTTCATTCTTATTCAGATGAGTTTTAAACATTTAAACAGAATGAGACGTAATTTTGAACAAGGTTTGTTCCAAAAAAGTTGATGCTTTTGAATTTGCTGTTTATCTGGGTTTGGAAGAAGATCCCTATGAGGATGGACCCTTTTCTTCTGGTTTGTTCTGTAATTTCCAGTGATATTAGCAATTAAAAGAAATCTTACCTGCTTCAGCTACATTAAAGTAAACTATGCAAGTTCTTAGAAATGTTTCAAACTAGTGTACCTTCAGTGATAACTAATAAAGCTACGAAGGAGCAGGAGGTTCACAGGAGAATGCATATACTTGAAATAAACAAAACATCAATGGGAGGAAACAATGCTTGTAGACATATTCAAAATTAAACAAACGATCTTCAGCTGCCTGGAGGAAAACATGGAAACTCACTCTGGGTGTTGGTGCTGTCCAGTTTGGCCCTCAGCAGCATCCTGAGGCGAGAAACTTCCTGCCGCTTCAGCTCATCCAGTCGGGTCCTGACATGATGACCGACCAGGTCCAGCTCCTTACTGAGACGCCCGTTCTGGCGGCAAAGCAGCAAACAACCAGCTGAGGTTGGCAATAACAGATTACAGGATCCGAGTTAGTCAAAACACTAATTTTTAAATTAATGAGCCCTAAAGAAAGTCATCCAGCCTTATAAACAACAAGCTCAATAGTAATAAGACAAAAAAAGAAAAAAACAATCATTAGTAGTCATTTGGTTTCGAAAATTACATTTAAACAAACCCAGACTTCTGTAATAATATTTGTTTGGGACCAAATTAGACACGTCTGGCAAAATGCAAAGGATGATTTTAGCTTAACAGCACAAAGGCTGAGTAATTGTTAAGCATGGTGGTGGTGAGCTCATGGTTTGGGATCAGGAGCAGTTATCAAGCTTTTCTTTGTTCAAGAGTCAAATGTGAGACCATCTGACGGAGAGTTGAAGCTTGGCCCAAAGCAGGTCGGTCATCTAGGAAAGCGTCAAGCTACTAACCTTTATGTCCTCTGTGTTTGCCGTCTGCAGTTTCTCTCTAAAGTGAGGGTCGGTCTCTAAAACGTCAATCACCTCTCTCAAGTACCGGTCGTAGTACAGACCCGTGTCCTGCAAACCATGCGCATTAAAACTCAGGTTAAAATAAACAGAAACCAAAGTAAAAGCTCCCACCAGGACATTTCACTCCCCTCACCATGTTCTCCTCCTGTGCTTCCTGTTTGGGCTCGCCTCCATTACGATCGATGGGAACCGACCACACCACTGTAGAGAGGAACAGAAGCAGCAGCCAGCCAGTTATCGAGGTCATCTTCCTGTAACAGGATTAAACAATTTCTTGTTTGTTTTTTTACACAGCAGTCAATGCAGTAGGGAAGGAAGGATGTTGTCAGCTTAAAAATGTCAGAAATCTCAGGGAACCTTCCACAATGTTTTTATTCCAAAATAATGAGCCAAATAAGATTTGTGTTATGGAACACCCCCAGACAATAGAACTTATACCTCCCTTAAAAATCACTTTTAATCAAAATCATCATCCTAGGAGATAAACGTGACATATGAGGCAGATCTTCTAGTTATCAAACCGCTCTGCTTTCTGGAACCAGCTCCCAGCTTTTTTTTTTCTTTTGGAAAATTACATTAAAGTAAACATTTGACGGTCATCCTATTTCTTTTGACTAAAAAGACATGAAATTATACACTTTTTATTAATGCAAATTAATTAGCAATATTTATGGATTTGCATTGATATTTTTGACCTTGCTGCTATAAAGAAACTGAAAAATCATGAGGAATCCGTGCCCAGCTCTTTATCAAACACCTGAATGTTACGTACAGTTTGACAAAACTTCAGCTCAAATTCCACAAAAGTAACTCCATACCATGATACCATCACCGCCGTGTTTTAATGTAGATACATAGTCCCTAGGGGGATGTGTTGATTTTATGTCAAACAAAAGTTCAAGGTTGCTTCCATCAGAATATATATTAGCTACGTCAGGATGTTTTGGAAGAAAGAAAATAAATTTATTTTGAGACCATGCTTCTTAATCTCAGCATATTTGAATTAGAAAAAAATATGTTTATTGTTATTGTTTATGTCGGCACCTACATAAATGGACTGGACTTACATAGAACCACATTTACCCAATTACACAACACAGAGATGGATAAGCAACTTGGGGTTCAGTGCCTTGCCCGAGGGCACATTGACATGATGCAGAAGACAGATGAAACTGAAACCTTCAACTTTCAGACTGAAATACAAGTAATTTTACCACTGAATCACAGTAATAATGTCAAGAGAATCTAAAGACTTGATTGCGGAGGCGACTTTAACTTATAGAGCTAAAAAATCCATGTAAACAAAGATTAGAACAGCTGAAGTACTATTTGTTGCTTTAAGGGTTCGGCTAGCTGAAGCACAAAAACACGGATGTCCCAGTGGGGCAGGATGTAAAATAAACACGGATGGTTAACACAGACAGACAGACAGACACTGCTGTAATGGTGAACTTAAAGAGAATCAAATACGCCATCCTTGCTGTCTCTAATTCATTAAAAACTGACATTTCTTACAGTTTTACAGATGAAACAACCGGTGCTAGCAGCAGAAAGATGTAGAAACGTCTAGCATAGTCAACCTGCGTAACACTATTTAGCACTATTTTTAAGCAAAATATACCTGTATTATTAATCTAGAATTGAGTTACAACCAAAGATGATCACGGTATCGTTAATAAATACACTGAAATTCTCATATCTTACCCCTTGAAGAGTTTTAAAATCCACCAATCTGATTTTCCCCCGGAAATGAACCACGTCACGCGAATGCAGCACAGTTTCAACATGCAATCTTCAGGTAAAATCGGAAAGAAGCGTTTCGGCACTTATTTACGAAGTACGCATCCGTAATCTTTTTAAAGCGTCGCGTTATTAACGGAAATTTTCTTTAAAATCGGGATTTAATTCATTTATTGGTTAAAGAATAACAGTAATTTATTTTACACTATGCCAAAGCCGGGTTATCTGATTGAATCGACATTGGTTTATAGAATAACTGACATGCCATTGTAACTCAAAGGCATCAACAGTTTCCCCCAGTAGGAAGTATGGAAAGCTGTATGTGTATTTAAAAAAATTAAAACAATTATGATATACTAAATTAGATGCTTCATGGTGTATCTATAAGACATTATTGCATAGATAAATAACGCTAAACCCCTTTAAATAGATAGAACATGCATAGGCAATATTTCTAGCAGCAGGTCAATATTCTAATAGATTGAGACAGAAAACCTTGCAGCTATCTGGTTGTTCTGTTTTGATGTTTCTGCAAAGTTTTCCTGGCAGTATTTTAAAAGCTTCATGGTATGAGGAGCTCTACTTCTGCCGTGGCTTTAAAAAAATCCTGGATAAGGGATAGAAACATCCAATAATCCTTGGAGCTCTCTTCAGTAACTACTTCCATGCAACATTCATTATTTTTCTGTATTTTATTTTACTATTCCAACATCACTATGTTCCTGGATTCTTGATGTCAAAAGTAATTTTCTTCCATTAACTTACTGTTTTTAAAAATATATTTATTGACATTTTAATTCAATTCAAAGGCATTAAATTAAGTCAAACTGTAATAAATTAACATCAAAGAAGAGTGAACAATTGCACATGATGATAAATAAAGAATAAATATGAAACATCGAAACAATACCAAAGCTTACAATTAAATTAACAGACAGATAGTTATGTATGGCACATGGTGCATGCATTGTTCACAAATAAATTAGGCATACAATAAATTAAGAAGTTATATTAAAACATGTTTAACTCATAATGAATTTATATCAGTTTGACTGATGTACTTAAAAAGGTTTGTGTGATTAAATGCTTAAAAATCAATCTCTCTCATGTCAGTTGGAGTCCCAGGCCTTTCATTCTCCACCTCCTCATCCTTCTCAGTGGGGCCCTGCTGCAGCCCGCCCCTCAGTCGCTGCCTGAGGGCAAATTCGATCATGTCGCTGTAGCATTGCAGCACGGCCTAGAAGGTAAGACATACAAAAAGGCATTAGGTTTGCAATCCATGAACATTAATGTCTTCCAACAGTAAAAGGGGCCCTTACCAAATCTGTCTGGCACAGCTCAGCCAACATCTCACTCATGACGGCCAGCTGAGCGGGCCCCTTGCTGCCGAGACCTCGCAGTGCACAGTTCAATGATGCTGCAGCAACAAGTGAGGGAGGGGCTCCCAGAAAACGAGAGTCACAGACACACAGGGCAGCCAGTGTGTCGCTGTGCCGCCTCAGAGTGACAAACAGTTCCTGCCCAGATTCTCCTCGTTCCTCCATGGAGGCCAGAAAATGTGGGAGGAAGTCCTGAGGAGTCACTGCGGCGGTGTCCCACCGCAGGGTGGCCAGGATGATACGCTCCATTTCCTGACAAAAAGAGCAGAGAGAGTGTGTTATACAAATGAATATGTATCATGTAAGGCTAAATAAGCCTTACATGATACATATTCATTTGTATAACATACTTTATTTATTTAAAATGCATAATTAGTAAATTATTTAGTTATTTAGTTTAAATAAAGTATACTTACACAGAGTTAATTTAATGTTAATAAACATAAAGTTTATTGATTAAATTGAATAATAGTAACCTGATTATGATGCAATTCAAATAATAAACTTTATATATTTGAAATAAATAATCTCATTAGCATTAATTTTGAGTAAGTATACTTTATTAATTCTAAATACACAAACCTGACAAATATGTATTTAAATAAATCAGTTCCATTAAAATAATGAATACACAGTACATTGTAAGGATTACTTAAAAGGTTTGTGAAAAATGTTTGAAAAAGATGAAATGGGAATTTGTTATGTAATAATATTGCAAAAATCTTAAAATTTGGGTGAAATATTTTTGTGAGTGCACCCCAGTAGATCCAAATAGAAGAGCCGTGTTTGACATGTTGTTCAAGTGCATTCTTCAAAGGTTCGGAGTAAACTGGGTCATCGCAGATATTTTTAATCAAAACGAAAGGTGAACAATTTAAAGAAGGGTTGAAAGTGGAGACCTGCTCTGCTATGATGATCCTGAATGCTTTGAAACCAAAAGCAGAAAAAGTTGTGGAAGAAAACGAAAAACTAAAATCCTAGTGAATGGGTTAAAATAAATCAAATCATTTCAAGACCTGTGAGTATTTTAAACATTAGAACATGAACATGTGAAGCCACAAACGCAATAAGAAGTCAATTCAATAAATTTCTGTTGGTGATAGAAACAAGAAGAAGTGCAACATTTCATGGACAGATGAAAGACAGATTATTTGTTTTGGGTTTCATTACTGCTGAGAGTTAAACAGAGGACAGCAAAGGTATGGTACGCCCTTTAAAAAAAAACCCTGCTGCTCACAGTAAAATCACACTGAATAAATGTAACACAAAGTAACGCAACACTTCTTTTAATCTTACAACAGTCTGTAAAATGAGTCGATCTTTTAACCACAAACTTACTCGCAAGTCTGAGAGCTGGAAGCTGTAATCGGCCGCTGCACAGAGGGCGTCGGTGGTGACGGTGTCAGACTCTGTGAGTTTTGAGGCAATCAGGATGCATCCAGCAGCCAGACAGTATGGGGACAGAGGCAGGGACAGATATGCAGACAAGTATCTGTCCATAAGGGAGGTGGACAGAGGGAAGACTGCTTCATCGCATCCACAGTCACAGCAAACCTGCAGAGGGAAAAACAAAAAGGTGTCTCAGTTGCTTAGATTGAACAACTTTGTCTCAGCTGTGAGAAGAAGTGGGAATATCAGAGGGCTACCAACCTCCAGGGCCCATTTGGCAAGCTCCTCCCTGCGTTCTGGATCCCTTTGGATGAGGGTGATGTAGAGCAAGGAGGGCATGTATCTCTCCTCCACATGGAGCAGCCTCTGGATCACACGATTCCCCGACACTGAGGGGTCCCAGGCGGCTCGTAGCTGAGGGGAACCCCGAGTGTTGCTCTGGCCTCGAGGCTCACTCTGTTCCAGTTCTTGGCTCTGATCCTCCTCTGTCTCCTCACACCAAAGAGAAACAGGAAATCCTCCGTCCATCTGCTGGGGATACACTTCCAGGAGTTAAAGAAAGGGATTTGTTTCTGCTCTTTTGACACTTAAGGAGGCTGGAAGTTTGGAGAGCTGTTTAATCCCCACAGACGTGACAGCTCTTCATCTCTCCTTACTTTTCTTCCAGAGTTTTATACCTACAGAGAGGTTTAAAAAAACAGAGGGAGTGACCCAGAGGGGAGAGGAAAACACCACAGAAAGGAGGTGGGGACCCTCATGAGCCACAATAGTAATAGGAAGAAACAATAAGGTCTGCTCAACAGGTGGGGAGAGGGAGATCGAGATGGAGAGCAAGGGGAGGAGCGAAGACAAGCAGACAAGAGAGGGAGTGGACCGCAGGGACCGAGCAACAGCTTGTCGTCGACAGTGAAAGAGAGAAGGAAGGGAAAAAAAAAGAAAAGGTCATCTCCAGACTCTGACAATGGGCATGGATGACAAAAGGTGGTGGGTGTTTATTTACAACGTGAAGTAGAAGAATATGTCAAACGCTGGAGGGATTGATGGACGTCTCAGCAGGCTGCTGAATAAAGTCACTTTTTATTCTCCCAAATCTTTCTGGAAATCTTTACTAAATAAAAAATACTACTACTTTCACACTCAATAGCTTTTTGTTGCTTGTAGTTTTCAGGTGTAAAATTTCTGTATGGAAAATAAATTTAAGTGAAATAAATAAGGTGTTCGCTCTGAAAACTTCCAAGAAAAAACTTCCCCAAAAATAAGAAAATGTTAAATGAGAAATTTCTTTTAATTCCCATAGTTTACTTTTTCAGTGGTTGTTTCCCAGCTTTACTCAGCAGCAGGCAACTACTTTGTTTCTTTCGGTAAATTTAAATCTATATATACAAAGACATCTTAAGGGGTTCCTGGAGGCTCCTGCCTCTGTCCACTTTAATTAAAATGCTTCCATCTCAGTTTACATAGTTTTAAGGCATTTCTTGCTATACTGGAATGCAAATAAGATAAAACTTTATGCGACAGCCAGAGAACAATGAGCCATAATGCCTCATCTAACCCTAATTTTCTGGCATTAATCATACAGGTCCTACAACTTGTTTACTCAGATTCCTAGAACTAAATCTGAGAAAGCAGATGTTGTTTTAATCCTCAGCCATAGAGTTAGCTCACTGAACACCTGAGATGTGATGAAATTGTTGGCTGCTTTAAAATTATTATTGTTTGCAGCAGGTTTCCAGGTAAAGTATAAGTTTATTTTTAGGAATGTCCCGATCCAATACTGACATCGGATATTAACCCATAAACGAATATTTGAATATATTGGCCTGCATTTAAGATCTCAGATATCAGTATGCTTAGTGAGACACTATTATTAGTTTCTGTAACCAATAATCATTTTCATACTCCTTGTTGAATTCGGTCCATATCCAAAGCTATCGGCATTGTATCAGAAATGAAAAGGCTGCACCGGGACATCCCTATTCATTTTGATGCTTTTGATTTCAATATCAATCAGTTTTTAGTTATCTTTTCAAACAAACACCTTACAGCTTCTTTTTCAACCTTTAAAATTAGGTATTATCTTTGAAGAAACGAATCATTAACTGAATAGAGATCTTTAATTCAGACAATCCAGTAAAATTCCACATTTAACACATGTAAATATAATACAAGATTTATGGTTTATATAATTCTATTAATGAATGAACATGTTTCATGTGTCTTCTTATTTGTAAATACCTCCCTATTCAAAAGGCCTTTTGAACTTTGAATAAAGAGAGGAAGGATCCATCCATCCATCCATCCATCCATCCAT
>JAUZNJ010015330.1:0-17546 GCA_034780135.1 Jordanella pulchra
GTGGATGAAAATCAGAGGGTAGAATCAGCAGCCCTCTGCCACCATGCTTCACATATAGTTGGTGTTTGCGCAGATCTGTTGTGTTTAGTTTCCATTGAAGAATAAAGTTGTGCTTTATGATCTAAACTTTTATGTCTGGTCTTATCTGTCAAATGAAAGGAAAGAGAAATCTTAATGTTTGTTCAGATTTGAGTTTTAAAGCCTGAATGCTTACCATTTTAACATTTTTCACATATGACTAATTATCACATATCAGAAAGAAGCAACATTTTAGACGTTTCCTTTTAACATATAACCTAAGCTCGTTGCTGAGTCCCCCTTTCCTTGGCTTTGCATCATTAAGAAAAGGAAATGCTGAAAGTAGGAAACTGCTAAACAATTTCACACCCGCAGACTGCAACACATAAAATAGTGACAAATATGTTTGACTTTCTTTCCGTGAAACAGAAGGTGTATTTAGTTACTGAGAAGTATAGTCTTAACAACAAATTATTTACTTCACAAAAATGACTTTGAGCAAAATATCCAAAACCTATTTTTTCATTCAAGATAAAATATCTTACACAAGTCTTTAAGAAAATGCACTGCAAGTTATTGGGTTCTTACCCTGATAAAAAAACCCAGAACATTGGATTTAGAAGTGTTAGATAATATTTAATTTCTTATATTCAGGGTCCATCTTTACATAATCATCTTAGTTTAAGAAAATCTTTTTTGGCAGTTACAGATGATTTTCCTTTTTTAGTTACCTTTTCCCTATGATTTAGTCGTTTTTTGTTGTTTTGTGACAGTTCCTAATAATTTTACCTATAGGAACAGGGTTAGTTCAATAGAACAAAAGGAAAAGAAGAAGGCAGAAATATTGTAACGTCCGTGGCAACAATTTAAAGAGACAGCTGGTCAGCCAGCATGTCATGCTGCTCCAGAGTGGCAGAGCAGTGTTGATGTATTAGTTTGCCTTTTTATCCAAACAACAAGAGGCCGTGTAAGGAAAAAGATAGTGACTCAGTGCTCCAATGGGAACCATAGCTACACCAATCTGAGGGAGGATGAGCAGGGCAGCACACTGGTTCTACTATTTTCTGTGCTTACAGAATTTTGGGGGCTTATAACCTCAGTTATTCCTCAATGCTTCCTTATTTAACAAGAGCCTGTGTAGGTGGAGGAGTACCAGGCCTTCTTAGTGTCCATCTGCTTGGGGATTTCAACGCCCATGTGGGAAACGACAGTGACACCGGAGGGGCATGATTGGGAGGAACGGACCCCAGCACTGAACCCAACGGTGTTTCATTACTGGACTTCTGTGCAAGACACAGATTGTCTAAAATTAACACCATATTCAAATATAAAAATGTCCAACGGTGCACGTGACACCAGGACCCCCTAGGTCGGAGGTCAATTATCAACTTTGTAGTCGTATCTTCTGACATTCGGGCGCATGTTTTGGACACCCGGGTTAATAGGGGGGCTTACCTAGTGCTGAGCTGGATACGCTGGATGAGGAGGAGGCCGGACAGACTTGGCAGGCCCAAGCGAGTAGTGGGGGTCTGCTGGGAACATCTGGTTAAGCCCTCGGTCAGGAATGTGTTCATCTTCCACCACTGGGAGAGCTTCTACCAGATTCCGAGGGAGGCTAGAGACATACAGTCTGAGTGGGCCCAACGGCATTAAGTCCCAACCGGCATTAATTTGGACTTGCTCCCGGTGCCTGTAGGACTCCGACAGCGCTGCCCTCTGTCACCAGTCCTGTTCATAAAGTGCCCTCCACAATTATTGGCACCCCCATTTCAGATGTGATCGAGGAATTAAAAAATTGTCCTTTTCTTTTAGACAACAAAGAACCCAAATGCAAAAAAAGAGAAAAATCCAGCCTTTTATTTAACTACATTACTTTGGTGGTAAAATAACATCACACATTTAGAAAATAAAAAACATGAAATCATGTGTCCCCCAATTATTGGCACCCCTGATGTTAATACTTTGTACAGCCCCCTTTTGCCAACAAGGCAGCACTTAATCTCCTCCTATACCCACACAGAGAGAGAGAGATCATTGACCATTCTTCTTTGCACATTTTTAGATCATTCAGTGTCCTGGGTCCTCTCCTCTTTAGCTCGCCCCACAGGTTTTCAATTGGGTTGAGGTCTGGGGACTGAGATGGCCATGGGAGGACCTTGATTTTGTGACTGCTGAATCATTTTGCCACATGTTTCGGATCATTATCCAGCTGAAAGACTCAATGACGACCCATCTCCAGCTTTTTGACAGAGGCCATCAGATTTTCATTTAAAATGTCCTCGTATGTCAAAGCGTTCATGATGCCATGCGCCCTAACAACGTTCCCAGGGCCTTTGGAAGAGAAAAAGGCCCACAGCATTACAGATCCTCCACCATACTTCACTGGGGGAATGAGGTGCTTTTCGGCGTACTCATCTTTTGTTTTATGCCAGACCCACTTAAGAGTGTTTGTTGCCAAAAATCTCAATCTTAGTCTCATCTGACCAAAGCACACAATCCCAGTTGAAGTCCCAGTGCCGCTTAGCAAACTCCAGATGTTTAGGTTTGTCAGTGTTGGTGAGAAAGGCTTTTTCCTTGAATGTCTTCCAAACAGCTCATTGGCATGTAGAGCGTCTGATGGTTGTTTTGGAGACCTTGTGACCCCAAGATTCCACTCTTTGCTGCTATTCTGTGACAGTAAGCATAGGACATTTTTTTTTTACATCTCTTACCATCCTCCTCACTGTGCGTCGTGGCAGGATAAACTTGGGACCTCTTCCAGCCTTGTTTGTGACTGTTCCAGTTGTTTTAAACTTCTTAATGATTTCTCTTGACTGTAGATACAGGCAAGTTAAGGTGAGTGGCTATTTTCTTGTAACCACTGCCTGACTTAGGAAGGTTGACGCACATCTGCCTCACTTGAACTGTGTGTTCTCTTGTCTTTGCCATGCTGACTAATTGGTAAGAGAATTAGGCCTCTGCGTCACGTCATATTTGTACTCCAGGGAAACAGGAAGTCATGAATTACTAATAAAACGTTCCTAGATACCCTGACCAACTTTAGCAACTACAGAAAAATACATTTAAAGGAAATCAATTACATTTTTTGCGGAATTGTTAGGGGTGCCAATAATTGTGGGACACGTGATTACATGTTGTTTATTTTCTAAATGTGTGAATTTATTTTTACCACCAACGTAATGTACTTAAATAAAAGGTTGGATTTTTCTCTTTCTTTGCATCTGGGTTCTTTGTTGTTTAAAAGGAAAGGAGAATTTTTTTAAGTCCTCGACCACACCTTAAGTAGGGGTGCCAATAGTTGCGGAGGGCATTATATGTTCCTACCCTCACCTATGGTCATGAAATATGGATCGTGACTGAAATAATGAGGTCCCGGTTTCAAGCAACTGAAATGAAATTTCTCCGCAGGGTGGCTGGGCTCTCACTTAGAGGTCGGGTGAGGAGATCAGTCATTCGGGGAGAGGCTAGGGGAAGAGCGGGAAGAGGTGTTCCTGGCACGTCCCACCGGGAGGAGGCCCAGGGGACGACCCAGGACAGACTAAAGGGACTATAGGGTCTCTCGTCTGGCCTGGGAGCACTTCAAGCTTCCCCCAGCTGAGTTGAGAGGAGGTGTCTGGGGAGAGGAAAGTCTGGGAGTCTCTGCTGA
The DNA here is from genome assembly GCA_034780135.1 of Jordanella pulchra. Lineage (NCBI taxonomy): Eukaryota > Metazoa > Chordata > Actinopteri > Cyprinodontiformes > Cyprinodontidae > Jordanella > Jordanella pulchra. Next base: position 3,665 of record JAUZNJ010015330.1, read on the forward strand.
GACCGCTGCCCTGCCAACCTGGTCCCAGATAGAGCAGAAGACGACAAGTGCGAGTAAATCCAGAATACTAGAATATAATTTTCCTCCTTTTCACATATACAAAACCAGGTTCCTCCTTATATCGGCAATCTGATTGTTCCTTATGTTCCTAACAGTGCACTTTGCTCTCAATCTGCAGCTATACTAATGGTTCCTAGGATTTTGAAAGGTATAAATCAGCGGTGTCAAACTGGTTCCAGAAAGGGCCGTATGACTGCTGGTTTTCTTTCCACCCAAGCAGTAGCAACCATACTCCAGTCATCCCATCAAGTCATCAGGTTAAGACTAGACTCACTTGATGAAATAAATGGAGTCTGGTGTGCTACTGTTTGGATGGAAAGAAAACCAGCAGCCACACGGCCCTTTCTGGAACCAGTTTGACACCTGTGGTATAAATGGAGGCAGATCTTTTAGTTATCAGGCTCCTCTCCTGTGGAACCAACTACCAGTTTTAGTTTGAGGCAGACACTCTTTCCAACACCTAACCTTGTTTAATTTTTCAACCGTTTTCATTTGCCTCTTCCTTCTATGTGTACAAAGTACCTCTTTAGTTTTATCTGAGTTTCACTAGCTTAGTTACAAGTTTTTAACTTCAAGTAGTTGTTGTGAATTTATTCCATATTTAAGCAGAATTAACTTTTGACCATGATTTAAGCTGGAATCAAAATTTCATCTGTCCTTTCGTCCTGACATACAGCCAAATGACTGTGTGCTCACAAAACAAAACATGACCGTCTGAAAGTTATTAAATGATTACAACATGGCGTGCAGGTAACGCGGTTTGTGGAGGCCTTGGTCCTTGAAGCGGGTGGCCTGGGTTCGATACGGGCTTGTGGTCCTTTCCTACATGTCTCTCCCCCTCTCTCATACACCCTTTCCTGTCACCCTACTGTCTGAAAAACGTCCCACTAGTGCCATAAAAAACTAAAAAAAAACTAAAATAATTACAACAGTAATAAATTGTATTTATAATTATTTATAATGCCTTACCTAGAGGGGTAAATTATCAGAACCCTACCCATTTCTGACACAAACCAGGTATATCTGAAACAATTTGAAGTCGTAGCCACTGACCTTTAGGATATCTCTGTAGCTACGAACTCTAGAGATGCTGTTTGAGTCCTCTTCTGTTTCATCTTCTTCTTCTGTTGCCTCATAGCCTTCATCAAGGCAGGCTTCCCTCTCAGCTTCAGCTGAATTGGTCATCAGATCAATGAGCTGCTCCAGCGGAGGACTAAGCTCCCTCTCCTCATTCTCCTTCAGCCCATAGTCCAGAGCCTTGTAGATCATGATGCCCAGAGACTCAATGACCTGCAGGAGCACACAAAACAACACATGAATGTTTCACTATCATCTAGTAGTATCACCTACATTATAAGGTATCATGAAACTCTTTTATCTTCCATTATTTAACTGTTTATTTATATAGTCTTTATTATGGTAGCCCAACTGTTGGTGTCATTGTCTTGGCAAACAAAGGTCCTGGTTGGGGTTCCCTGCCTGGGGTATTTCTTCATGGATCTTGCATGTTGTCCCCATACTTGCAAAGTATCTCTTTGGATACTCTGGCACTCTTCCATAGTCCAGAAAAATGATTGAAATCCCCTTAGGAGTGAGTGTTTGTGTTCATAGTTTAGATCCTGGGTGGATGTTAAATATGAAAGTTGTTTATCCCTTTGTGTTTGGTTTCACTGTCTCTAGAAATTAAGTCAGTTGAATTTTTGTAATATGCTAATAATGTAACTCTGTATATAATTATTTGTACAGTTTGCACAGCAGATGTGTGGGCATAGACAATCTCTGTCTGGCATATATTGGTACTGGAAACATTGCTTTTGTAACTTCTGATTAACGTGTACGTCAAAAAGATTATGTGTAACACTTAATTGATTTTTAGATAAGTTTATGCCTCACAAACTAAGAGAAAAAACCTCTAGGGTCTTAATGTCTGACATTTATATGGAACTCTAAGTATCATAATCTGAATAAACATAAGACAATGTTTCGTCAAATAATATACTCCTTGTGACTTTACTACTTCTTGATCATCCTACTGTGTGTGAACAGAGACCTTTTTAGAGCAAAACAGTTGTTTCAGCTTGTTTTTACCCTGTTCTCATGATGCCATAGTTTGGCATGAATTATTGTGTGACACTTGTACTTAATAAAGGTATTTTACGAATTGCCAGGACTATGCATTTTTAGACCACTTTTTAGCTCAGGTTTTTGCTTATCATCAGCCTTTATAATTAAATCAAGGGAGACTTTTCTCTGTGTTTATAAAAAATATATCTTCAAATAAATTAATTAATCTCAGAATAGTTAAAAACGAAACATAAATACGTCTTGAAGTAAAAGGATAGACAAATGATGAAATAAATTGAAAACATTTTTTAAATTTATCCAGTTTTCATGAGATCATCTATTGCTTTGGTAAAATAGGTATTGACTTTTTAAAGAAACATTATGGAGGTTTTTACTTAAAAAAAATTTAAATAGCGTTTATATTTGATTGGTTACAACTACAACATTGTTTGATGAGCAGACTGACACTTCAGATGCATCTACAGGCCTGTAGCCTATTTTCCTTGATTTACCTCAGGTCAGAAGTTCCCCCGCTGTTTGGTGGATGTGACTCCAATTGCGTGCACGTTAAAAGCGTCTAATCTAGCAAACAATCGAAGTGTTATATTTAAGATGATACTGTAAATAGTAAGAAGCAACTAGCAGCTCAAGTCAAAAAGTAAAAAAATGACCTTGTTAAGTACCAGCGCAAGCTACGAGAATGAGCAGATGAGGGCTGCGGTTCTCTGTTTTCGCCACAGGTGGCAGGATCATTAGAAAACTCTATAATAACAGTATTCATTTATATGCACATGACATTTTATCCATAATTAGCTGGAAACGTTGGCTAAAAGCATTCACTTAATGCTGGAAATAAATGAATCCCAGCATTAACTGAAGAAGGTTAATGCTGGGCTACATAATTACACACGTTGAGATTCACCTCTACCTCAGTCCTATTGTGGCTCAACCCTTTCTCAGACCTCAACCAGAATATTTAGCTTATCCTCAGCTATTTTCTATATTTGTGCCACTATATGTTTGGGCTGCTTGATCACATAGGGACCAATTCTCCTCATTCTGCCTAATTCGATCTCTATTCTTCCATTCTGCATTATTTGTCAAGTTCCTCTCATAACTTTGTGCTTTCTCTTACTGTGACTAACTGGATGTGTTCTCTTTCATCTTCTGGAGCTGGCTTGGAGCTGGCTTGCCTGGCTGCATCTTTCCTGGACGGGGCCTAAGGAGCTGACAGTTGCCTTTTATTTCTCTGCTTCTTTTGTGTATGTCTGCTTCTGTCTCCTTGAACACCAGTAGGTCTCGGCAGATGGCCGCTCACACTGAGCCTGGTTCTGCTGTTAAGAGGTTTCCCTCTTCACTGTCGCTACATGCATGCTTGGTGTGATGGATTGCTGTCAATTCAATGAGTCCATTGAATCAGCTTGTTTTCTTTAGATAGAAAACTATGAACAAATGTGACTATGATTTGAATTGAATTGTCTCTGTAAAGTGCCTTGAGATGACATGTGTTGTGAATTTGTGCTATGTAAATAAAAATGAATTGAGTTGAATTGAATCTCTATATGGGTGTGCATGTAGACATCAAACCTACAGATTTTGGCCATCTGTTAGATCTGTTTCAGAAAATGTTGTTCTTTGGTCAAAGTTCTAATAAAGTATAGAGTATCCTGTTACTGAACAACTTCATTTTGTTTTTCTTGAGAGAAGAAAAGTAAATAAGGAGTTTCTGTTATGTTGGAGTATTCTCTTGTAATTTATGCTGAAGGAAACGAAACAAAGAAGTAAAAAACACATAAAAAATCAACCTAGATTTTTTGTGCTATGAGTTGCTAGGAAGCTGTTAGCTGCTAGCATAATCTTTTCAAACTCTTTAAATTTCTTTTACGAAAAATATTTAGAAAAAATTGTTTATAATTTAAATAATAAATTAGTGTCTGTATCCTAGCAAAACAGCCGAATGTTAAATTATTTTGAAATGTACAGTACAAGTTTTTCATCTAATTTAAGGATGGAGGTCATACACTAAAGAGTTATATGTCTATATATGTATACTTGTATTATTTTGTTTGGTTTTTTGTACATATAGATATAAAAATGTTTGTATATCTGGAGCGTGTAACAAAAGTAGTTTCCCTCTGGGATTATTAAAGTATTTCTGATTCTGATTCTAAAAAAAGATCTTTCTGAGCAAAATGAATACAGGAATGAAATACATTTTCAATTTGAAGCAAGTCTGTTATATAAAAACAGTAAAGTACTTTAAAATCTGTAAACCAGTGTTCACGTACTACATGGCAGTCTGAGAAGAAACATATCGGATTTTTCTATTGTCAATATGCATCTTACACAGGGAAATCATTGGTGCTGTCATGCCATAAGCCATGATATTAAATGAACATTCTTGGAGGAGGATACAGGATACACGTGAAGCTGCCCCCACCATGCTTGGTACAAAAGGCATATCTTCAGAGACCCCATCCTCTTTTGCAGGGGCTCTCCATGAAAGTCAGTGGAGAGACCCCCTAACTGGAAGACTACGTCAACCATAATGACCAGACCCTAAAGACTGCCAAAAGCTAACTGAACCAGCTGGCTACAGTTAGAACCCGATTCTAAAAAAACAAGACTTTTCTCAACATTTCTCTCTGATTTTACAGGGACTGACTTGAAGGTAGCAAAGACTTGAATCATGAAGCATCCGAAAAGACAAAGATCTCCCCATTAGGCCATCAGAACCCACACCCATTTAACACAGCCTGGGCTAAGCATTCCTGGGCTTTCGAATTGCCTTTCCAAAACATAGATCAACAAAAGTACAGGTCCGGCAAAGGTAGTTAAAGCTCTCTGCAAAACATTTTGTATTTTTGAGTATTTATGATCATTTCAAGTGTTTTACTATTAAGTAAAGCAAGCTAGCGAGGGGGTAATAGCGACCACATGGTAGCTCGTCTAACGCTGACATGTTTTAAGCTGTTGTTTATAAAGTTAAGCAAACTTCATTTCACTAAATGTTTAAACACTACAATAAATTTAACATTTATGTGTTTCCTGATATACTCATTAGATTTGATTTCTGAAATATGACCAAAGAGTCCTTTAAAACGAGTCCCCTTGTGTCTGCTAGCCACAGGCTTCATTGTCTTAATAACAGAATAGAACCTAGCTAACAAAGCTAAACCATCTGCTACATGGCTCCTTACCCTCAATTATCTTTTTAGAAACAATCACAAAAGGTTAAGATTCAATTATCTTAAAAGGTTTTTGATTTCTGATTAAGCAAATCAAGTAAAAGATCATTATTTTACCAAAAAATGTTTTTTTACCTCCTTGAAATTGCACTGAATTGGTTTGAACTCATTCTAGTGGCTCTAAATTAGTTTAAAAGCAAATTTAACCTTATTCTAAACTCTAAGAGATACAATGTGATTCTCAAACATATAACCTGTCGGCTGTAATATCATTCAACCATTGATTTGATTTGCAACCATTTTAATTACTTCTATTTTGTATACATAGTAGCTTAGTTTAGTTGAGTTTTACTAGTTTAGTCAGGAGTTCTAACTAAAATTAATAACTACAAAACTAAAATTGTTCTGCGTGTGTTCAGAGAACAACATACGAGAGCCCGAAAGTTATTTGATTAACTAATCAAGTTAATGTCATGTTGGGTTTTAAGCTCCGAGCCCACATGCAGAACACCAAGACAGGAGAGCGAAAATCAGTAAAACGGAATTTATTAAAGTAACAATGAACAATGGATATGCAACGAAAGCCAGATCCAGGGAAAACCGGCTGGGACTGGAAACTGACAGTCTCTGAGGAGGGAGAGCAGAGTGGTGAGTTCAGGTGGAGTGGGAGAATGGAGACGCAGGAGTGGATGAGGTTTAGTCTTACTGTTTGATGGATGGTTCTGGGTTTAGGAGGGAGGTTGTGGATGTCCGGGGTCCGAGTCTCTCTTGTGGGTCCAGGAGCAATGGAGGAGTGCGGCGGGAAACGTACAGGTCGGCTCAGGTTCAACGGAGACACAGAGGAGCGGTTTAGCTGCCAGTCGTGGGAACCAGGAGATACTTGAGAACAACGGAGAGATGGATCTAGGAGCTCGGGCAACCAGTGGGTAAAATCCACGGCATCACGAGGAGGACTCTGAGAACAGGAAGACAGCCAGGGTCTGATCGTTGAGTCCAGGATTTCCAATGGTTCACCTAACAGGGAAACAGAGAATCAGAATAACTAGGAGGCTCAAGACAAAGGGGAGAAAACGCAGAGACAAGCTCAGGAGGCCTTGTGGTACCAATTGCTGGCAAACACTCGGCGCCAAGGAACTGGCAGCTACTCCTTTAGTACACCTGCTGATGAGGCTTGATGGAAACCGCACTGCACTCCATCCAGCACCTGGCACCATCTGGTGGTGGAAAAGTGACAAGGCGCACAGGAAAAAAAACCCACAAAAGAAGACAGCAAACCTCGGATCATGACAAAGTGGCAGGCTTTAGAAAAACGGTCAACAATGGAGAGAATGGAGGTCATGCCCTTTGAAGGAGGTAATCCGGTGACAAAGTCAATGGATATGTGGGACCAAGGACATCTGGGGATGGGAAGAGGTTGAAGTAGACCAGATGGGGGTTGATTAGATGTCTTATTTCTGGAGCAGATGGTATAAGCTTGAACATATTCCGTGACGTCTTTATGAATAGATGGCCACCAGAACCTGGGATTAACCAAAGCGATGGTCAGACTGATATCTGGGTGAGCTGAGAACTTGGAGGCATGGATCCAGTGGAGGAAGAGGGCTCAGACTGAGGCAGGGACGAAGATCTTATTGGGCAGACAGGAATCAGGAGCAAGTTCTGATGACTGGGCCTGTTTTATTAAATCCTCTATCTCCCAGGTAACGGAATCGACAGTGGAGCTGGATGGTAAGATGGCGGCATGGATCTTATCAGTGTCATCAGGTGAATATAGACGGGAAAGGGCATCAGGCTTGATGTTGCTGGATCCGGGTCGATAGGAGATGGAAAGGTTGAACCGAGAGAAGAAAAGAGACCAGCATGACTGTCGAGGGTTGAGCCTGCGGGCGGATTGGAGATAAGATAAGTTTTTGTGATCTGTCCAGACCAGGACGGGATGCTCTGTGCCCTCCAGCCAATGTCACCATTCTTCTAGTGCCAGTTTAATGGCTAGCAGCTCTCGGTCTCCGACGTCGTAATTTCTCTCTGCGGGGGAAAGTCTACGGGAGAAGAAAGCACAGGGGTGAGTCTTGTTATCATGGTAGGAGATCTGAGATAGCACTGCTCCGACACCGGTGTCTGATGTGTCGACCTCAAGAATGAACTGTTTCGTGGGATCAGGCTGGATTAGAATGGGTGCGTTGAGGAAGAGGACCTTTAGGCGTAGGAATGCCGCTTCTGCCTCCAGGGTCCAAGTAAACAGGATCTTAGTAGAGGTTAGTGCGGTGAGAGCTGTAATTTCTGATAAAGCGACGGTAGAAGTTTGCAAAACCAAGAAAGCGTTGGAGCTGCTTACGGGTTTCAGGTGTGGACCATTCCAGTACTGCACGGATTTTCTCCTCATCAGGCCGAACCTGTCCGTTCGCTAAAATGAAACCTAGGAAAGAAAAGGATGACTGGTTGAACTCACATTTTTCGGCCTTGACGAATAGTTTATTCTCCAGGAGCCTCTGAAGAAACAAACGGACATGTCGTCTGTGCTCCTCCAGCATCTGAGAATATATGAGAATGTCATCCAAGTAGACGAACACGAAAACATTTAGGAAGTCTCTAAGAACATCATTCACAAGCGCTTGAAAACGGGCAGGGGCGTTAGATAGACCAAAAGGCCTGACGCAGTACTCGAAGTGTCCTATAGGGGTCTTGAAGGCGGTCTTCCATTCATCCCCTTTACGGATTCGTAGGAGGTGGTTAAGCATTTCGTAGGTCTAGCTTAGTGAATACAGTGGTGCAATGCACAGGTTCAAAGGCAGAGGACAGCAAGGGTAGTGGGTATTTGTTTTTTACCGTGATGTTATTTAGTCCTCTATAATCAATACAGGGTCTCAATAAGCCGTCCTTCTTCCCCACGAAGAAGAAACCTGCTCCCAGAGGACAGGAAGAAGGACGGATGATTCCAGCTGCTAGGGACTCCTTGATGTATTTTCTCCATTGCCTCCCTCTCAGGGCGTGATAGATTATACAGGCGACAGGTGGGTAACGAGGCTCCTGGCAGAAGGTCAATGGAACAGATATGCTGGAGACTGTGGCGAGATCATGGTACTCTAAAGGAATAGTGGAGAGATCAGTGGGATCCGCCTCCTGAGGCACTGCCGGAAATGGGCATGGAGGAACGGCTGAGCGGAGACAGGTAGAGTGGCAAGAATAGGACCAGGACTGAATGTTTTTCTCTGACCAGTTAATATGTGGATTATGGAGCTGTAGCCAGCGGAAACCAAGAACTATGGGAGGATTGGCTGAAGGAAAAATGAAAAAGGAAATGGACTCACTGTGGTTGCCGGAGATGATGAGATGAAGTGGTTTGGTTTTGTGGGTGATTTGAGGTAATTTCCTCCCACCCAAGGCAGTAACACGGAGTGGAACAGGCAAGAGTTCAGTTTCTATTCCCAGTTGTTTGATCAAAGCCTCGTCAATAAGATTCTGCTCACAGCCAGAGTCGACAAGAACAGAGAGGGGAATAGACTGAGACAGGAACATGATGGTTGCCGGTAAAATTAAGCGAGGAGAGTTTTGCTCACAAGGGTGGTCCGCCAACCTCCTCGTCTCTGATTGGCGGACCAGGAGGTTTAAACAAAGCGGACAGTTGGCGAGGAAATGGCCCGAGGATCCACAATAGATGCACAGGTGGCTGGATACTCGCCGCTGACGCTCCTCAGGAGTGAGCCCAGTGCGCCCCACATGCATGGGCTCAGGGTCCGGAGGAGCTCGGGGAGGAGAAACTGCCGGAGGGGGAACGAAGGCACAGTGCCGTTTAGATGGTTGGTTTCTCCGTCCCCAGTCACTGGTGCAGGCCCGAATCCTGTGGTCCAAAAGGATGGTTGAGCCGATCAATTCATCTAGGGAATTTGGCTCTTCACGGGTGACCAGTTCATCTTTAACCTCTTCTCTTAGCGTGTTATAATAAGCGCTCTTCAATGCTGCTTGGTTCAGTCCCGAAGCAGCAGTCTTAATTCGGAGATCAATGGAGAAGTCAGCCACCATTCTATCTACCTGCATTAAGTTCCATAATTCCCAGGAATTGAAAGATCTATCGGCATCGTGGCTGAATACTTGTCTGAATTCTTTAACGAATTCATCAAACGAAACATCATAAAAAGTTGTTACTGGGAATCGGGCCTCTGCCCATAACAAAGCTCGATCTGACAGCAGGGAGAGGATGTAAGCAATCTTAGCGTTGTCATGGGGAAAACTTCTGGGAGAGTGATTCTGAGCGATAGAGACTTGCAAAAGAAAACCGTTACATCTGCTCTGCTCACCTGAGAACCATTGTGGTGTGGGAGGACGGACCTCAGAAAACATAGATGGAACCACCGGAGTAGGCACAGGGACTGGGTCTGGAGACGGGGTTTGAGGAACGGAAACTTGCAGAAAACGAGTCAGTCCAGAAAGCTGTTGGCAGATTTCGTTTTGCAGTCTGCTTACTTCCTTTAGGGCAAGATCATGGGTTTGCAGGAGAGTCTGTTGATCTGACAACACTCTCTGTATGGCATCTGCTGGGCTGATCTGTCTGGGCGAGTGTTCTGTCATGTTGGGTTTTAAGCTCCGAGCCCACATGCAGAACACCAAGACAGGAGAGCGAAAATCAGTAAAACGGAATTTATTAAAGTAACAATGAACAATGGATATGCAACGAAAGCCAGATCCAGGGAAAACCGGCTGGGACTGGAAACTGACAGTCTCTGAGGAGGGAGAGCAGAGTGGTGAGTTCAGGTGGAGTGGGAGAATGAAGACGCAGAAGCGGATGAGGTTTAGTCTTACTGTTTGATGGATGGTTCTGGGTTTAGGAGGGAGGTTGTGGATGTCTGGGGTCCGAGTCTCTCTTGTGGGTCCGGGGGCAATGGAGGAGTGCAGTGGGGAATGGACAGGTCGGCTCAGGTTCGACAGAGACACAGAGGAGTGAATTAGCTGCATATGATGGGAACCAGGAGATACTTGAGAACAACGGAGAGATGGATCTAGGAGCTCGGGCAACCAGTGGGTAAAATCCACGGCATCACGAGGAGGACTCTGAGAACAGGAAGACAGCCAGGGTCTGATCGTTGAGTCCAGGATTTCCAATGGTTCACCTAACAGGGAAACAGAGAATCAGAATAACTAGGAGGCTCAAGACAAAGGGGAGAAAATGCAGAGACAAGCTCAGGAGGCTTGGTGGTACCAATTGCTGGCAAACACTCGGCGCTGAGGAACTGGCAGCTACTCCTTTAGTACACCGGCTGATGAGGCTTGATGGAGAACAGCTGTGCCGCACCGCACTCCATCCAGGACCTGGGGCCATCTGGTGGTGGAAAAGGAACAAGGCGCACAGGGAAAACCCCCACAAAAGAAGACAGCAAACCCCGGATCATGACAGTTAAATCAGGTTTGAAACTAACATTTATTTGCAATCCAGCAGGTTGACACGAAATGTAAAGTTATTGCATAGCAGCACATATCACACAATCACACAATCATAAAACAAATTTATCACAAACCACAGTTGCATTTTTGACTTTTCAGTTTTTTCAAGATGTTAAAAGAGCCAGGATTTGTAACAATATAAAGATACTCTCCATAACTTCACAGAAAATACCCTAAACTACTGCTTATTACCTCCACCACCGAGGTTATGTTTTCGGTAGCGTTGGTTTGTTTGTTTGTCTGTTGGTCTGTTAGAAACTTTACAGAAAAATTTATCAATTGATTTCGTTCATATTTTCACAGAAGGGGTGCACTATAACCATTGATAAATGACTAAATTTTGGTAACGATCTGGGTCTGATGTGAAGGTGGAGGTCACAATATGTCGGGGGATTGAACTGCTTGGCAGACGTCTACTCTCTCTGCTTTTCTAGTTTCTGTTGTTTTCATCAATAACAAAGAATAAAAAAGGAATTAAAATTTAGGATGTATCTATTCTTATCAAATGTACAAAAAAACACGTTATTTCTTTGGATGTACGCTTGTAGGTCAGGAGAAGCTGAGCTTGTTTACAACAGTCAAGTCTGCTGGAATCAAAGAGTCAGAAATGACTGGGAGAGAAGGGAAAGCATATAAACCAAAATTGTAAATAAAGAATAATTTATGAAAGTGAATGAGAGACTAAAAAATGATGTAGACATAGCAGGAGGCAGGTTTTTAATAAAGCAGATAAAACTGAGAAAAAAATGAGCTGAATAATTAGTGAGGTCAAAAGAGAGGAGAGACATAAAAGGAAGGAAGATCATCACAAGCATTCATGTGTGTGTTTATGTGGGTAAGTGTGTATGTAGACATAAAGGTCAAAGGCAAATTGAAGGGGAGGAGTCATGTGAGTGCTCTGCTCCTCATTCCCCAATCTCCACATCCCAGCTGGGTTTCCTCAGGGGGATCAGTAGGAAGATGACAGCATGATAGATTTGGGTTGGGCCGCCCTACCCAAAGCAGAGAATGCTGTTTAGTGATGGGCAATTTGATTTTCAGGCTTCTGTTTCTTATCAGATCGTTTCCTAGGCCGTCCCAAATCCGCTTTTAAAAATGTACTGACTCTAAGTTCTAACCAACTGCAGGATATAAGGGAAATCCTCGTGACCGCAAACATTCAACCATAAGATCTCCACGGCTGGTTCCCAGGCTTGAAAGCGTCAGAGCGGAATGATGGGATAGAAAGGAGGAAGGGGTGAGGGAAAAGGGAAGACAACAAGACTGAAAAGGGGAGAAAAAATGGGCTAAGGATGTTGACCAAAGGAGATATGACATGGCTTTAGATTAGCATCAGCGACAGCCATGATATTAAGTAAGAACCAGTTAGACATGCTGTCCTGAAGATCCTTTTCCACTTCAGACGACCCCACAATAGCGTCACTCATCCATTCAGCGGTTCATCCCTGTCAAACACTTCGGGATTCTTGTGACAAATGAAGCACATTCCTTTAATCAGCTGCAGCAAACATCTGACATCTCCAGTTTAGATGCATGTAAACATTGTCAGTACACTATTGCACACTGCAGGTTTTTAAGATAACATGAAAGCTCCTGGCATATTTAAAGCTGCATATTCGATCACTTTTCTTGGTGTAAGTGGTAGAAGTTTGCAGATTTTAGTTGCAACAAAACCATAATGCTAGCGTGCTTTATCCACATCCAAACCAGGGTTGACAAGTGTGGATTTGTCCAAGTTTTAACTATTAACACAGGGCTGTCAAACTGGTTCGACAAGGGGCCATGTGGCTGCTGGCTTTCTTCCCAACCAAGCAGTGGCACACCAGACTCCAGTCATCTTATCAAGTGAGTTCAGTCTTAACCTGATGACTTGATGAGATGACTGGAGTCTTGTGCGCTGCTGTTGGGTGGAAAGAAAATCAGCAGCCACACGGCCCTTTCTGGAACCAGTTTGACAGCCCTGCATTAACAGGTCCAATATGAACAGGAAGCCAATGTAAGAGCAGCATTTCTGTCCACAATAAAAGACCAAAGAGATTAACTGACATGAAACAGTGGAGACTATGAAGAAACACCTCCAACAAAATCAACACCTTCATTTTGGCTTGAAGACCTGACATATCCTAATGAAAGGGTTAGAGATTCGAGATAGAGGCATCTGACCATAATCAAAAGATGTATGTTTGGAGTGAGGCTCCTCACAAAAGTGGCTGACAATCTTTTTTTCCCACCAAATAATAATAGGGGTTTTTGAAGTTGAGATTATTAAGTAACTGGTTTGTGTACATTCAGCTATATTCCTGGCATCATTATCACCCATTCTCCCCACCTGTGCAGCTCTTCCCCTTCTCATCAATGCTGATGCTTACCACCAAACCTCAAACCAGTAACCGTTGCCTGATTATTCAAAAACCTCACATTGAGTGAATATCTAGATGTCCTTAAATGCCTCATTGCCTGATCCTGACCTTTGGTTTTGCCTCATGGATTCCACGCCTTAGTCTTGCCCTCGTTGGACAACTCTGAGCTTTCTGATTTCTGGACAGCGACCTAGTTGTTGCCTTCTGACAACTGGCTCTCGCCTTCCCCTCTGATACCTACTCCTTTCGGCCCTGACCCTGCTGCTGATTGGGTTCCTGCTCACATTGTTGACATTAATAAAGTTGCTAAACCTAAAAGATTGTGCCTGGTTAAATATATACTGGGTCCTCTGTCTGGTACATTACAGAGATAGGTACTTTTATTGGTATCGACTGATTTCCATTTGTACTACCAAGTATCTATTCACATAACAGCTAATATTTCTTTTCCATTGGTAATTTATCTATTCAGGTCGGAACAGGTCTGGTCAGTTCAGTCTGGATTCGTAGTAGTATGAAGTAGTATCTTAGGATGGGATTTTTAATAGCAAGGTAGCCAAGAAGTCTATTATATTAAAATTACTGATACACCACAACTCTTTTTATCAACATGGATATGTACAGGGAAGTGTAATAAAGAGGTAGGCATATTTCTCCATGCATTATGGGAGTGTCCCTTGATAATGCCCTTTTGGATGGCGGTCTTGAAAAAATTTGAGGACTGGCTTAGTCAACCTCTACCCGAGTCGGCACAATTCTGCCTTTTAGGAGACA
>JAUZNJ010015341.1:0-17546 GCA_034780135.1 Jordanella pulchra
CTTCGGCAGAGTCCGCATGTCAGATGAAATGTTAAATCTAAATTTATTTTTTTAAATAGCTGTAAAACAGAAAATATGTGTGCAAAAATAATTTTGAAACATGTTTTAGAAAATTTAAAGCCCATTCTTGAGAGATAAGATATTAAGTTAAACATTTTGGGTATACCTCCGAAGGCTTTTCACAAAAAGCCCCTAAAGGAAGTGGTGTAACAAAATTAGATTTCTTTTCCCTTGCAATCATTAAGGCTCAGCCACATTTCTTATCAGACTAAAATAATTTCTTTGAAAATTGTAACATTAATCACTTTGTCACTAAGCTTGCACTTTGTTGAGAAAGACAGTGTTTGGTTTGTGCTTTAACATCCAGGCTGAAGTCTTGAGATCATGCTTCAATATTTCCATAAGAATTTCTGTCTTCATGATGCCATCTAATTTTTTTAGGTACCGGGTCTCACCTGTAGCAAAACACACACAAGACAGACTGTATATATACGTATTATGGCTGGGTTTACAATACCACACAATAAAGCAGTGCAATATATAATTATTCAGGCATTCTGCAACAATAGATAATTTTGATAATCTAGCTGATCCAAAACCCCTAAAATTGAATCTGATTTAATCTCTGACTGAGTAACAAAGGTTAGGTGTCTTTTTAGCGCATATAAATATGCTTTTTAGTGCATATAAATATGCGCTAAAAAGAGCATATAAATATAATGTTTTAGAAAACACCATCAGGGAAAATGACACAATGAATTGAAGTTGCAGTCTGAAGTTTTAAAATGTAGAAAAAACATCAAAGAATGAGTAAAAAAATTCCTTTGTGGTCTAAATATGTGTTTACAAGCTGTGATGATTGCCAGAGGGCGTGATTCTAAGACCTAAACATGCCCAGTGGTACCTAAGACTTCTTCCAGACTCATTATTAATTTAATGTAAGAATTAGACTTGATAAAACTACCTTAGGATATCCTGCATGTCATTGTTTGTGTTTTAAAAATGATGTCATTTTTCATTTTGTTTCTTGCTCAGAAAAGCATTTAGGTGTAACTTGTTCTTTTTCTTCCCTCCACTTTATTCACAACTATAAATGGATGTCTACTAGAAAAACATAAAAACATAAATCTTTAGTATAACAGAGAAACCCCCGTTTTAATAACCTTTATTTTCCCTAAGAGAAAAGCTTGGTAACGGAACAATCGCTGCTCAACACATGGAAGCAATTTCTCTGGCTTGTGTACTTCAAAATCCACAGATGCAATCTTTGCTGGAGGGAAGTTGTGGGAACCTGACTGAAACGTGTTCTGGTAGTTTGAAGAGTGAGAGGGGAATTAAGGAAGCTTATAGCTCAGCTGGATATTAACATACGTGTGCTCCTTGCATTAATGTCTGTGGCGAACACACACAGAGGCCAACGGGGTGACCCAGACTTGAAGACGCATGAACAGGCAGCCGCTCAGACAGAGGCACACACACACGCGAACCATAAACATACACCGAAAAAAAAACAATGTACACAACCCTGTTGTGGGTGTAAATGTACAACAGCTCATTCAGTTGAGCCCTATAAACCAGCTGGATATGAGACATGGAGCTGATATGATTTGAGGCACATGTCTCCAAGTTAAGTGTTCAGTGTCTGCTGTTGCCTGAATTTAAGAATAGGGGTCCCATATTTTTCAAGCAGACAGGAACCTGAGAGCTCTACCTTCTATGTAGATTTAATGTGCTGTGGTTAATCGGTGTCTGAGGAGGAACAATGATAGCTTAGCATAGAGTATGCTTTTATGTTGTTTCTATATATTAGCAGTGAGATGGCTTGGTGTTCCATTGGGTCAGGAATAAAGTTGGCCTTTGTTGAAATTGGATCTTTTATTTTAGTGGTGTTTTGCAAAGTTATGCTTGTATGTTTAACTTTTCACATTATGTTGCCTCGGAAAAAGAAAAAAAAATGTTGGATTTACAAATTCTAGATAATGTTCAGAGCACGGCTAAAGTGAACAAGCTTTTTTAGAGTAGATGTGCAATACGATTTCTTTTTTGACATTATTGATTAAACAGTGTTCTCAATGATGTGCAAAGGTTGTCATATGGATATATAATCCAATTCTGAGTCAAACTTCCAAACAACTTTATTCTTAACGTCTCTGCCTCATGTTGGGCCTTCATGATGCTGTGTATTCACTAATGTTGTCTAAAGAACCTCTGATATATCTAGTGAGAGCTATAGCCAATCTATACCAAGAATAAGGTACATGAAGTTGGATTCTATTTAATGACTGGGTGGCCTCTTGAGGCAGTTGGAGGTGTCTGATTTTTTCTACAAGTATCAGGCTGAAAAGGTCCTAAAGATGTATAAAAGCAACATTTTTAAATCTTTTTTTTAAACTCTACCCATCAAATATTTTCTTTCCAATTCGCAATTAGATGCTACTTTGTGCTGAACTCTTACATCAAATCCCAAACGTTTGTGGTCGTAACATTATAAGGTACACAAGATATAAGGGTATAATTACCTTTGTAAAGGTCCTTAAAGTTTAATAAAGCTTTAAAAAGCTGGAAAATGTTGCTAAGCCTTTTGCAGCTGGTTTGATCTTCCCAAAGCTCTGCTGTACTGCGTGTAAAGACTTTTAATATCCTTTTTTAATGAGGATTGGTCAAGATACCCTTTACGTTTTAACTGAATAGGGCTTTAGAAATTTGTTTTTAGAAAAACTTTTCAATAAGGCCAGTGAGTCTTACCTGTTGCTGTAGAAACACCAAGAATCCTGCAAGTGCACTCCACCACAATCCACCACACACTCCCCGAGTTACCCATATTATTTTCCTGTTTTTGCAAATTCAGCCTCTATTTGTGCTCCAAGAGTTTCTAAAGAAGCTTCTTACACAGACATTTGACTGATAGTTAGGTGAATAGTAACAGCGAAAGTCAAGTGATCCATCAGAGCCGTGATGCGGAGCCCTTCAGAGAGCACAAGTTCACCTCCAGAAAGTTTGTGGCTCACTGCTCCTGTTGCTCCAGTAACTGCTAATAACTCACACACAAGCACACAGTGCTCAAGTTGTTTCTACTTATGCACCAAGGTGAAACTGTTCAGCTCAGGGTCATTTGATTAGCCAGTCACATTTGGCATTTAAGCTGGTTAAAAATTACCTCAGAAGAATTCATATAAACTGCCCTATATGCACATATAAGGTAATAGCAATAACTTAAGTAAAACCTGGAATAATAAAATGACCAAACCGCTTTATTCACCTTTTTCTAATGTTATTTTAAAAACCATGTCTCAGCAGTATAATCATTCCATCTTATGCATGTCTATCATTGCCTATGGGCTTGCTGGTTGCAGCTCAGTTTCAATGGGAGTTTGACGACATGCTGACTTAACTTGCGTCAGCTTACTGAAAACTATTTGAGTTCTGCAGATGTTTTGAACAAAATCCACTTTAATGCATCAGTGAACTTGTGCACATTAGGAGAAGAGTAATGTTATGGATGAAGGATAAAACAGTACAGAAAGAAACAGACCGCCCCTGACACATTCACACATGGATGAATGTAAGAACAAATAAGTGGCAGGCCTAAGGCTTGGCTTAGGTGTGAGCTTGTTCAGACACAGCAGAGGTCTACTGAAACAAGAAAACAAAGTCACAAAGTTCATAAACGCAAACACACACAGATTCTTGGAACAGGCCAAGGTAAGCAATATAAATCTCTCTAAATCTTTAACAAAGATGCTTTTGTGTTTTGGTACCAGTTCCGCTTGTTTCTAGCTTAGGATTCAGGTTATTTGTGGTTTTCCACTGAGAGGTGTGTGGCCAAATCTATTGAGAGATGTGATAAATAATAAAAGGAAAATACAACCGATACTGACTAATATGCTCTTGTTTGGTAGTTGTTTCTGTATAGTCTTAATGAAATACCTCCACTTTTATTGAAATACAATTTGCAACCTTAGTTCATGGTGGATTTAGATTTTAAGGTAACACTTGCTAGTAGTTGTTTCCTCCAAGCAAAATCACAGTCGGCAGCACAGACTGCCAGCTGAGCTGCACTTGCCTCAGTCTATTGCAGTAAAGAAAATAAAAAGTTTGGTTCATAAAACTGAAATATAACAATTTTGTAATATAATCTTTCAATATTTTTTTTACACCTATCTATAATATTTTGTAATCTGTGATGCTTTTTATGAAGGATACAATAAGCTTAATGCATGTGTACCTATTCATACCTCTCTAATGGACTTTTTACATCTTCAGAGGTATAACTAAGTATAATGAGGAGTAGCATGCTTTTCAAAAGTGCGTACTGAAGCATTTACTGTGGTAAACTTGTTACATTCTGAGAGCTTGTTAAGTGCTTGTATCTGCACCATGAAATAACAGCTGTATGATATAAGGAGGGGCCTCCTGTTGCAATATTCATACACCAACATGATGACAAAAGAACAGGATTTTAAAAATGGTGATAATATAAATGTCGAAGAAAATTATTGTTGAAAAAAAAACAACTTTTAAAGTGATCTAATCTCTCCAATTAAAATTTTAATTATAGGCTAATTTGGGGTGTGTAAATCACATAAAAATCTCTATAAATGGGTTGTGGTAGAAATAAATACAATTTGTAAGGGATCAAGTGTGTGAATACTTCTAAAAAACAACTATCAATAGATGGTGGCAAAACTGAAAATGAAAATGTTTAGAGCAGCAATTCTTCAGTGTGTCTGTTAAGGGACATTTGGTTTGTGAGGAGAAGATTGAGCCACAGACTTTCTTCCTGTATGGATAGTTTGACCACAGATTCTACAGGATATGATAGAATAAAATAGTTAAATTCTTAGGACATCTTGAATGAATCAAAATGATGCTTAGACTGTTGAGTATTGCACACTTATGAAATAAACAAAGACAAGTCAGGAATGCATACTGTCTGGGCCATGCCACTGTGTCTGGGGACCAGCTTGTGTATTGTGCAATACAGTCTCTGAATAGTGAAGGGAATATTCGTATACGAAGAGGAATTCACCTCACTTGTCTGTCATCCTGATAGTGACAGATTAAATCCCTGGGATCTCCGCTTCCTACCTCCTGAGACTAAACTGTTGTTTCTGTTGAGAGTTTATAGAGTAATTACTGATTTTTGATTTCTGCTTCATATGAAAGTAGACATATTTCCGCCTGAATCCCAGTATCTCTGACCACCGTATCTTTCCACCTCCTCTATAATCTTGACACTACCTGTAACCTTGTAATCACATCAACATAGTGACTCTTCATTATCTCTGTGGCATTTTCAGTCTTCTTTTTCCACTGTGCCTTTAGGTACTAGACATGAGATTAACCAGGCTTTGTTCTCTAAGCCCTCTCTCTTGTTTTCCTCTGTTCAGTCACTTTCAGCCCAGCGTGGTTGTCTGGTATGTGTCAGAACCAGTAAAAACAGTTCTAATCTTAATTACACAAGCAGCTTTATTACCCTGTGCCAGTAAATCAATAAACACGACTACTTATGGACCCAATGTGATCACCACAGATTCCATTTTTTAACCTCTCTGGTAAAGGAGTAGTAATACCAAAAATAATCTTTCTTTGTAGTAGCATCGTGTCATTTAAAATAATAGATTAAACTGATATATTTTATACTTTTTTTTTCTTTCTTGTTTTTTTTTTTTTTAAATGGCCTCATATTTTACTTATTATCTGATTCCTTAGCAAAATTTAGGATGAGCTTTTGTAAGAAAAAGAGTAAGGAACACATTCTTTCTGCAGCAAGGCATCCCCAGACCATGACACCACCACCTCTATGCTTCATAGTATGTATGAGTTTTTCTCCAGGAAAGTTTTCTGTTTTGGGATTAAACCAAACATTTCGTGCACACAGCAATGAATGTTACACTGAATGTGAAGATAGGCTGTCCTTTCATTTTCCCAACATACCCATAAGGTGCTCCAGTTGTCTTTCCTCACAATATTCCTGTGGTGGTCTCTGTTACCGTCAAAAGCAAACCAAATTACGCTAAAATAAATACAGTTATTGAAATTATTAAAAGGTATTTAGTCCAACTTTTATTTTTTGTATATAACTTTAATTTCCCCTTTCTCAAATTGAGAAAATAATTTAAAAAAATGTCAGAAAAAGACTAAAAGTTTAATAAAAAAAATCTATATTTTTTACCTGACTACTTCCCATGTATCTTACAAATAACACTACAGAGAGTCACCTAGTGGTTGAGAGGTACTGGTACATTGCAGCACAGGAAATGTCATGGTGGTCAGTGACCAGTTACAAATGCTGGAAATCAACAGAAGGAAATGTTTTCTTTACTCCTTTCTCAGATGCCTCTAATAACGGCAACAAAGGCCAACTGCAGAAAGATGAAGAACAGACTTGGAAGGAGTGGGAAATATGTGGTTGTGAAATAGAAACAAATCATGAACAAACTATGTGTAAAGACAGAAGATATAATTCATGGTCTTCTGTTCAGTATCTTACTGTAATCTCCAACTACATTATTCATTATCATGGGGTTAAAATATTGGTTAAGCTCCTCAGTTTACAGCATAAAATGTGTCTGTAGAGTTCAGGATAAGTAACGTTTTGGTAATCTGATCACATTTCCTTTTTTTCACTCTCTAGTGCAGAATTTTAGTATGAATTGTAATTTCTTTGCATCTTTAATGTATTTGAGGGAAACCGAGAATAACAGAAAAAACAACCTTAAAAATGTAAAAGATTTGGACACTTTTTTAATGTTAGCTACTCTAAACTTATCCTACCTGGTGTTTTTGGACCAAGACATTGTTTGGATCTATTGTGATGTTTTTTCTTTACAGTGAACTGACTCCCCAGTGAGGCGTTTCTTACACTGATGGACTTGTCCACCATCCTGGACTGCTGCCTATAGTCTTTGCTGAGCTTTGCAGTCTGACATAATCCACTTCTTTATGTGCTGCCATAAAAATACCACAGCACTGAGAGCCTTACTGGTAAAATAGCTGAAGGTTTTCACTTTAACCTTCCAGGTGTAACCTTCCCTCTCTGTTGATAAGGATAGGGACAGTAAGAGTGCTGTTGGCTAATAATCTGAAAACAGATGGGATTTTTTTGGTATCTTGTTCAAACCTCTTGTAGTTTAGTGGTACAGATTATGATGTTCGACCTCCTGCGGTGTTTAAGATAAGGACCCCAGTTGTTCAGGAGTGGAGACATAACAGAACTCTGTTAAAAGTTCTTAGGGGTCTATTATATAAATATTTTAAGGTTTCAGAAGCAAAGAAGAGATTTCTAAACACTTGATCTGTGCAAGACGTCACTTTAATGGGACCTTTTGGTCAGAAAGACCCTTATCAGAGCATATGATACAGAATGAGCAGACAGGTTAAAAACAAATCAGTCCTACCCTCATCATTTGCACTACACAGTACACCTGTGTACAATCATCAATCATCTATTTTAAGGTTTCAAAATAATTCTTAGTAGTAATAACCAGAAAGAAATCAGAGGTGTAAAATATTCTGCGAAATGTTCAGTAAATCAGAGTGAATATGGAGATTTTGACACTTCCTTAAGCTAATATTTACTTAACCTCCTTTAAATTGCACACATTAAATTTAGGGATGCTTTTAATAAAGTGGTTTTAAAGTTAGGCAGCAAAGAAAAGGTCATGGTCGAAAACTGTATCAATGCTTTATCTTTTTAGTATATTGAACCTTCTTGTGTGATTTATTATATTTCATTTCCTATTATGAATGCCAACTGTGCATTATGCAGATTGCAGGATTCTTTTAAGATCTATCTTACCTAATTAAAGAGAAACCTTTTAAATATTTTATTAAAAGTGAAAAACCAATGCGCTTGCTTTTGTATTTTATGGTTATCTTATAAATTGCGGCTTTAGCTAAAACACGTTTTCCCTAAGATAAGAAGAGAAGGTTGCAGAGATTTCTTCTTGAAATTAGAAGACTTTAAGTAACCAGCAAAGTTATTTTCTCTCTAGTCCTGTGCCACGCCCAGATTAAATTTCTTTGCGTGAACAAAACTGTAATATCTGTCCATTTATCGTTCTACTTATCTGCTAAACCTTGCAAAGTCCAGGTGAACTGGTGCTCATCTCCAGTTGTGATTACAGTACTTTCCACTCCTTGGACAGATTTCCTATCCATCATAGGGCAACACAGGAACACAGACAGAGAACAAAGCATGATCACACAAAATTGCTATTTGGAGAGGTCAGTTCACAGTACCTAACACTCATGGTTTTGAACTGTGGGGGTAAGCAAGAGAGAAATCCATGCATGCACAATAGAGAATATGCAAACTTCGTGCCTCCAGTCTACAATTTATTTTGATTCACTGGTTTCATTCGATTTTATAATAGTTAATACAAAAAGAGACAGAAAGGTTGACATAATGAAGGATTTGGGATAATAGCTCTATTTTATCTTAAGCAGTGTGAAGGAAGATATGTGAACTGTGAGTTTTTGTATAAGCTTGGCATTTAAGACACACAAAAATAAAAATGACTGTTAGATGTTGTTTGTACACACCCAGAGATGTGGGCTGACAAGAAGAAAGCTCATGGCTCCCTGTTAGTCTCATTCTACCTTTAAATGATTTAAGCAGATCTCAGTACTAAAGCTGACATCTTCTGAGATAAAAGAAGCCAGTTTTGATTTGTGAACAAAGCAACTTTTTGTTCTTAGGCTAACTTGTCAAATTTTAAAATTCATTCTCAATAAAACTATTTGATCTTTCAAATGGCATTAATTAAAAAAGGACAATGAGACTCTTTACTCTGACAAATGAAGTCAGATGAGCAGTTGAGATAAGAAAGGATCTTTCAATTAGCCGACAGGATGACAAGTGAGACGCTGTCTAATGTTTCCTAAATCTTACCATCATCTTGAGCACTTGCAGAGGTACAGTGTCCTCATATATTATGTAGCAGAAGCAAGGTTCAGGAATGTGGTATGTAGAGGGCAGCCTAGTTCAAGCCTAAACCCATATAAGCATTCATTCACAAAGTGAAAAAAACTGCAAGTAGTTTTCAGCCTATGTGCACTCAATATCTGCTATGCTTTCTTTATTTTACTCCAGAAAAAAATGTCATAAAGGATTTTTGTGTGATTATAAGGATGCACAGTTTTGGTACACACCTTATTTTAAACTATTGGTTTAGACGAAAGGATGTGAATCTAAAATGAATTAGACATAAGAATAAAACAACAATGAAAACCAGATCATTTTCACTTCAAAACTCATAGTGTATATCCTATCATCTCAAACCTGATAAGATCTGAGATGGTGTTGTATTTCATGGAAAACAGGAAAAAAAGGCAGAACAGACAAACGATCTCCAAACCTTTTTGACATAAACCTGCTTTTCATTCGATTCTTGTACTTCACTGTTGTTCTTGTTTTAACTCAAAATAAACCTTACAGGGTTCTGGCCCTGGTGTAAAGAAAAGGTCCACAGAGTCATGACATGTTCTTCAAAACTTTAGAAGCTTTTAAGGAAGAAATAGAAATAAATACTAAAATATACACTGGAGCATAATACACTATAGAATATTAAAAGTTTATTGGAATTTTCTTCCCAGTGGGAAAAACTGATGCATACATGGAATAGTCTGAATAAGAGCCTCAAAGCAAACTTGTACATTTGTGTCCACATTGCATAAAACATAAGGGGTCTGTTTGGAATTTTAGTGGAAAAATCACTAACTTCATTATGCATGAGGGAATTGTAAATGGTTCTCATGCAGAAAACAACTGCCAAATAAGATAAATTTAGGAGAATATTTTAGAAAGACATTATGCACAGCCTCCTTTAATTATCTTACACGTTGTGATGCACTGTGAGAGTGACTTTATTGCTTTATGGTCCTGTTATCTGCAGGGTTTTGACTTTTTAAATGAAAAACGTTTGGAGAAACTGTAACATTTCTTTGATATCAATATTTTCAGTTTCGGACTTTAGAAATAATTCAGAATAAACCGGCAAGACTTCCTAAAGGCAGACATGAAATTTAAAGTTAATCTGAAGATGGATGCAGCTCTTAAAGATAAGAAAATCCTGCTCAATAGCTTGTTTCTCTGTGTCATGATCTATAGTTGTTTGTGTTTCAGTTCTAAGTCATTTTGTATCTTTATCTCAGTGCTTGATTCTACTGTTTTTCTGATTCCCAATGCTCTTGTGTTTTTCAAGGTCAATAAGTTTCTTCACTTCACACTCCACCATGTGCCTCTCTCAGTCATCTAGATATTTAGGTTGCAATAAACAACTTTAAAACATCAGAATCTGTCACAACACACCTGATTGAAATAAAGATGTGATAAACAGACATTTGTACCACTTGATGGTATGTTGAGGTGATGATGCCATAATTTATATCAGGTTTGCAGGAGCAGAGACATGAAGGAGGACTTTAAGGACTTGCATTAAGAACCACTGATTTAAGTTGAAGTATAGATCAGCCCAATCAAAGTCCAAAGCTAAATCCAAAGAAAGATGCAAACTGACTAGTTCGTGTTATACTTGAAAGAACCCGAATATCCGTATAAAAACTGAATTTGATACAATGTAGTAAAGGAGAGGAATGAGATTGATATAAACTAACTGCTAAGATGGTGTAAATAAAATGAATGTTTTGTTTGTTTCTTTACTTTTTCCTGCAGGTTTGAATCACTAAGTTACTATAAAATGAAAGCAGCTGTTTAGACGGAAAAGATAGATCTGAACAATTTAAGCTTAAAGATGTGACTGACACTTGTTGAATTTCTTGCTGGAACAATCCAGCCAACCAGACATCCAACCCATTATGTTCTGCTATAGAGCACACTATTCATAAAAGTTTATATTATCTTTTAGTGTGGATCGAGTAAAATTTATTTAAACTTTCAACAGTAATGATAAAAAAAACAGTGTTTAGCATTGCTTCTGTTTGACTTTCCATTGTATTCATGTTTGAGGGGGGATTTGTTTCAAAAGCTTTAAAATCTGATAAGATAAAAAGAAAAACTTTTGTTGAAAGAAAATAGACCAGAGGTTAGTTCTAGTGAAAATATGAACAGGCCTCCAATAACACAATTTCTTATCTGGTGGTTGACATAAGAGTCATTAAATCTGCTTATAAGATGGCTAATAAATTTGATGAATTCAAGATCCACATAAAAAGGGAGTTATTCCATATTACATCCAATAAAAACTATGTTATTTGACATGCCTGCTGTCTTCATTGTCACTAACCAAAGGGAAGTCATCATCCTTACAAACCCTCTACATGTGGCTGGATTTTATAGGTCTATGTGGTGTTCAGGGTGAGAACCATCCTCCAGTCTGCTTAAATGTTTCCAGGCTGATTTTGCAAACTTCAGCTCCTCATGTATTGTACCAATGGAATCGGGCTTGAATAAGGACAAGTTTGCAAAGAATATTTCTTTGGCAGCACATGACTGTGAAACAAAAAGGGTTGTGAGAAAGAAACAAATAAAAAAAAATCACAAACATGACACATTTGGATAAACAGGTTAAGATTTTAGAACATACACATTCAGGGAAGCAGTTAAACCTAATTTGATCACATTGAGGAGGCAGCTAGAGATTTGTCAAACATCATAAAAAATAATTGCTTCAGTTTTTTCAGCTCTGTTGTTAGATGCAGGATGCACATCTGAATACAGTTCAATTACCAGCTCCCCAGGCATGAATTTTAATTTTTTTCAAAGAAAAGCAACTCTCTGTAGTATTAAGAGGAATATAAGAAATAATCTATTCTGACATGGACAAATTCACAACTAATGAGAAGTGAGGTTCTGAAAGCCAGTGGTGGAATTAAGAGTACTACTTTAGTGCATAGACTGTGCACATTTGTTGAACACCTGTCAACTATATAAATCACATCAGAAATTTGAGGATGCTCAGAAAGAATGTTCTTTTATCACTCCACTTCAACTGGTAGGTTTGCTAACAATGTCTGAATCACAAAAGACATACTCTGTGCTTCACAAATTACGTATAAAACAGGAGGAATTTCTTAAATAAACAATTTTATAAGACTACCATTTCCTAATCTTTATGATGTTAGCAATGTGTTCTTTTTGCAAAATGACCATTGCATAAAAACAGCAAAAGCATACTTTCTTCAGGCACTGATAGATTTGTTGGTGTGCTATCACCCCTGCCTCACCTTTCACTGATCCAGGGTGAACCTATGACCCTGTTTGACCACACACAAACTCTCCATTGACAGGGTCATGGCTGCCTTTTAGCCTTCTCTACTGCTCCACTTCAAGGGTGTTAAAGATCATTTATAATCTCTTTTTTACGAACTTTGACTTTCCAGTTGGCTCCATGCCTTTGTTTTCACATTGCTTCAATGATCCATGTTGGAAATTAAGAAATATGTAAATAAGCAAATGAAAAGCTTGCTAAGAACACAGCCAAATGTTGCTTATGGGTTATGATGTTAAATTTAAAACAGCAAATTATTATATTAATGTATAAAACAATGGCAACTAAAGGAAAAAGTAATGAAAGAAAAGTTTCCAGTGTTCATAAGGATTTACAAGGTAATTAAATCAGTCTTCAGGAGGAAGTCAGGAAAAGTTTCTGAAAGCAGTAGTTTAGAGACCAATAAAAATGGAAACCTGTGGAGAGATTTAAAAATGCTCTCTTCCACTGATATAAAGTGCATTTTAAAATGCCCTTTCCTCTAAGAAGAATGCTGAAAATACTCATTGTAAAGTATTTATCTTATATTTTTAAGTATATTTATTATTGTTGAAACTGGCCTTGGGTCTTTATTCTTTCTCTCAAAAAGGGATCTAAAATCATACATATGTATATATGTAATATATTAATGTAATACAGTATTAGTTTGGTGGTTTAATTTGATAAAAAAAAAATATTGAACATAAAGAGAAAATAATCATGTTAAGTTTAGGATCATTTTAGGTTCATTGGATCTGGATGTGAGGTATAAATTCCTTGAGGTCTTTTTAAATCTGTGTCATTGTCTAAATGTGGACACTCAGCACAGTAATAAGTCATGCATGAAACGTCTATCTATACCTAACAAGATGAAAAAACAAAGCACTTCCTGAGTTAAACACTTTCAAAAGTTGTAAATGGTTAGATAAATATGAGAGAACATGATTTGGTTACACTTCTAACTTGAGGGTAACGACTATAATTGTTTCCTCATTTTAGCTGGTGTTGATCAGTAACAAAACCTGCAAGAAGGGGGCCGTTATATTGAAAAGAAAACTAAAAGCATGGTTATTTTTTTACTATAACATGAACATGTGGTGTAACTGAAAATCTAAATATCTTTAGTGAAGAAATGTCAGCACCTGATTGGAGGATGTCTGCTTTTCTTCTTCCCAAATTTGCGACTTTACCTTTAGAAGCTTAAAAGCTGAACATTTTCTTCGCTCCCGAAATCCACCTGTACAGAGAAGACAACAGATATTCAATAACTTATTGTCCTCTGACTCACTGTTATACACAGCATGATGTTAGTGCTCAATACACAACACAAATAATAGTGGACTTTTATGAAACAACAAAGCTTAAAAGAAAAACTTTAAAGTTGCTCAGAAAAACATTTAAGCTAACTTCTAATAATTACTGTCGGTCAACTAAGCTACACTTGATGTATATGTAGCTTACCAGGTTCGGTGTTTTTGAAAAATGTACTTTAACGGGACTAATATTGAGGTGGAACTACTTGTAAGAATACCAGTTTTGAGAATTTTCAAAAATGTGGTGAACCAAGCTGAAATATAAAAAATAAATAATTTCACATATGCAGACAAACCTAAAAAAATGCGTGATTTTTAACTTTTTATACCAGCTCTGCTAATGATGTGTGAAATATGCTGAGAGGGTGGGCTGCCCTTTTAAACCAGTATTTCCAACTGCTGAGGATGAAAATAATTTTCACCTTGGGGATGGCTAAAGCGAATCTCCTGTAAGGTTATCCTCTTTCGAAAATATATTGAAAAAATATTTCTCAAAGTCCATTCCTTCACTGTATTTGCTTTCAAGGTCAGTAGGGTAAACTGAAACTACTACAAGTATGTGCAAGAGTGCATAATACATCATTGCTTTACCAAAGATGGGAAATATAGAGTGATATTTTCAGATTAACAATAAAAAATACAAGCTGGGAATGAGAAAAGCATATTAAAAAAATCCCAGCTGTGATTCAGTTAGACAGGGCTCAGCTAGCTGTGTAGTAGTTTTTCGATAACCTCTACAATAAGGGGGATGTAGCTCAGTGGTAGAGCACATGCTTTGCATGTATGAGGTCCTGGGTTCAATCCCCAGCATCTCCACTCCACAGACAAATGAAATTGAGAGACAAAAAGGTAGTCTTCTGTCATACATGATTTGACAGAAAAGAGCAAGGCGGGTCATTATCCAAAAATCAGAGGCCAACAGGAGTATTTTAAGAGGAGAAAACAGGAACAGCAAAAATCCAAATCAGCAGGTAAAAACAAGGATTGCTGGATGGTGTACTCACAGTAACAGCTTTCAACAATCTGCGGTTGCCCACAGAGCCAGGAATACATAGTGCACCTCCTAAATGAAGCCACTTCTTGGTAATTGGAACTGCTGCAGGTGTAACCGCTCAGGCTTGATTTTCAGTGGAGCAACTTTCTACTTTCATGTTTGTTGTTTAAACTTTAAAACTTTTTTTTAAAAAAGGAAATAAAGACAAAGTGAATTGTTTTTAATCCAATGACTCAGAACAATCTGTTAGATTGTGTGTTACAGTTAACTTTTCATCAGCTGGCATTAAATAATCTAAATGTATCCACAGAGTTGAGATTGATAAAAAATAGGACAGTGGGTCTCTATGATTGGACTGTATTTAAATAAGTATGATTGAGAATCATTAAATTAAGGTGGATTTACACTCTTAGTAGATATAAATCGCTTTTTTCTGGTTTTGTAATGTTTCTCACGATGACATTTGCTGTTAATTGTTGATATTAAACAAACTGAAGTGATATTAATTTGTGATTTTTTTTTCTCTACAGAAATATCTTGCTTTAACACTAGAAGGAATGCTTCCCGTGACTACGCGAGAATCCAGCAGGCTTTCTTCGATCTCTGCATTCCAAGCGTTGAGAGGAATTTGTCGATTAGCTCGCTTGTGTTTCCTGATACCACACCTTGTCTAGATTTCACGGCTACTTTATTTGATGGGGGTAGCGCTGTGATATATCCTTACACTTGTGACCTTTGACACCGTAGTCTCTGGTGAATGCACAGAAAATGCGAATGAGTGATCCAAACATGATGTGGGATCAGAGTGAGAGGATTCCTGTTGACAATCACAGAACACATTGACTCATAGTTAACATAGAAGAGGCTTCAGTTTTATTTACAATGTGCACTAAAAGGGCATGAAAACAAACACATTTAGAAAACGCACATTTTGTTCATATGACAACACTAAATTACTTTCAACACACTAACCGTGTTTCTGATAATTAAATTATTTTCTCTCTTACAAAAATAAAATAATCAGTTTGTTATTTATTGTTATTTATACAAAAAATGTAAAATAACTAATGATCACAATAACTAATGTTTAGACAGGAAATTTTATCCCTTGTTTATTTTTTTTTGATAGAAAAGATGAAAAAAAGCAGTATAGTGAAAGCCACCAAATGTTTCCAGCAGAATAAAAAGTGTACTGCACAGTTTAATGTTATAATGTCATCGAGGTATTAACTTTCTTAATGGGAATATATGAAGGCTCATTCGCTTAATTAAATACAAACATTCTAAACAGTCCTAATGGGTTTTTGGCAAAATGTTTCTCTTCTGCTGATTGCACAGAATATTTAAGTCATTACTTGTCATACATGAAGGTGCTTTTTACTGGCAAGTCAAACTAAACAGAGGCTAGATGGTTTTGTAAAAACACGTATTTAGCCTGAACCTGTAACCTGGCTTTCTGCCTGCCTGCTTGGTGTAGATTCTTGCCCACACCTGACAACAAGCAAGAACAAAAGAGGAAAACAATTACATTTCAGCTGAACAGGGAGCTGATTTGTCTCATAAATTAAGTCTTTGTTTGTTATTTCTCCCCGTGGACTCCATAAGAAAAGCTGATCTCAGTCTAAACAAATTCCAGAGAGATAAGATTGCAGCAAACACCTCTCAATGCCAAAAAACACACTAAGTTCCTCAGTGCACATGCAGATATTTATAAATGAAAAAGTATTTGAAAAATGAAATCTTCAGTGAAAAACTAAAATCCTTAAAACTCATCCGTCATTCAACATCAAGCTCTTGATTTTTTAAACATCCTAACACCTTGCGTCCTTGTCTATGTATGTTTCTCAAATGTATAGCTTTTAAAAAAGTCCTCTCTATTGTTGCTCTGTCCTTCTTTGAGCTTGAATTGCTTATCTAGATTTTGAGCTGGGCTCCAAATTGCAAGAAGTTAATTCTGTGTAAATATTGTGACTTTACAAACCCCAGTAGCTCACTCTGGTCACATACAAAAGTATTTTGATTATTGCACTTGTTGGCTTTTAATTATTATTATCTTTTGCGTGTATGACCTTATCAATACACAGATCAAATTCTAATGACCAAAGCGTGCAAATTCATAGATGGATATATAAAAGTAAACCTTTACCAGATACAAAGTGATTTTCCAAACTGGACATTAAACTATTTTTAAAAATATTTTTTAAAGTGCAAACTGACGGCAAAATTGTCTGTGGTCATTTTGGCCACAATTGAGGGCTTGCTACAATAGCAGAGAATGGATATAGATATATAGATATCCTGTTTGCTTGTTAACATTTTTGGACGGTCAAAAATAAAAATAGTAGAATAATATTAGAAAAGAAAAAACATCTACACGCCGTCAGAAATGAATGCAGTGTGACAGAGGACAATCTTGATTTAATTTAAGCAAATTGACAAAGAATCCTAAACTAAAATATATTGTCGCGTGTATAGTAAAATATCAAAAGACCCTGCAAAAACAGGAAGCGGGGAAGAAGCATGGTTATGTTTTTTGTTTGTTTTTTTTAACTTTTGTTTGTCGCACACTGGGATACGCTACTCCCCGCCCTATAAATAATATTTAGCATGATCATTCTTTAAATCTTTCTCCATGGCCTCTTTCTGCTCAATTTCATTGGTGGAACCAAACTGGTGTGCATGGCTTAACATTTATATAGTAATCTTTATAGATCTCCCATGACATGCCCACTTATTTCACATACTTAAAAAAAGGAATTAAACATTCAATTCAGAACCATCCATCCATCTTCTCCCACTTAATCTGAAGGGATGGGAATCGAGAACCGGTTCCTGTTCAGAACCGGTTCCGTGTGCTCCGATTCCGAGGCATCATTTGGCAGCTTGCTTAACGATTCTCTTATCAGTTAGGCAGCATCAGAGCCTAGCGCTGAGTAACGCGACTTACGTTACGTTTTTTACGCAAGTTACGCAAACGGCATTCAGTAAGCAAGTAACCCGGCGTAAGTCTAGAAAAGCAAAACAAAA
>JAUZNJ010015352.1:0-17544 GCA_034780135.1 Jordanella pulchra
GCTGTGATTCTTTTATTTACAATAATATATACATGTATATATATATATATATATATATATATATATATATATGACTTTATTTTACAATACTCTAGAAAAATACTTTTAAAAAGAATATATTTATAAAGCAATATTTATCTAAATAGCAGGTTTTGCAGACCTGGACAGTTTCTATTTCAGTAGGAGTGAGAACAAAAATGGCTCTAAGGATGGTGAAGGTTACTGACCCCTAGAGCAGAGCTTTAAATCAGTCTGTTATCCCACTCATACACTCGTCCATCCTGTCTGTCAGAGTAGAAGGAAAGGCTCAGTCTTATCAGCTCAAGAATGGATTACTCTTTGTGTCTGTGTCTGCTCTGTTGTTCCTTAACAAGATTCAATCAGTCCAAAATGCTGCTACAAGTCTTTTAAATGACACCTTTAATCCAATTTCACAGATTTCTATTGTTTGCCTTTACAGCTTGTAATAGTCTGGCCTCCTGCTACAGTTCTGATTTACTGAGTTTCTACATCCATGGTAAATCCCTGCAGTCTTTGTCCCAGTTCTTTTTTTAATGTTCTGAGAACTAAATATAAACACTAGTGGGAAAGGGGCTTCTCAATCAGTACCCACAGACTCTGAAACTGGCTACTTATGGTTATTTTTTTCTTGAATTCAAATTAAGACCCTTTCATTTAGGAAGATTCTGAAGCACCGTAGCCTTTTATTTCAATTATCATACCTTTATGTTTCATTTGTTAGATCTGTTTTTGAAAGACTTTTATGACTTCATTGTTGTTGTAAAGGGCAGTACAAACAAATGAATGGATGAAAGCAAATAACTGAATGCATGCACACCATTACAAGGTTTCCAGTGTTATGGGTTGAAACTTTGCCCCATTCCACACATTCCATCACACCACCACTCAATCATAGGGAGTGGTCACTATTTCCAGGCATCACTTTCTTTATCTTGTTTTTCTACTGCAACCCATGTTCTCAATGAACACGTCTTACTGTTTTAATGCTGCAATCAAGTGATAAAATATGCTGGAAACCAATACGTTATAAGAGTGTGATTCCCTGCAATCAGTGAACAACGTAAAAGTACACATCCCAGATGGAGACAGTGACCTGATCCAACTCCAGACAACTTCTGTAATCGCCTCCAGCCCCCTTTCATTTGGCTGCAGCAGGACACTCTGCAGGGCTCCAACATTGAACAGCAGATGTCATTCTCATTTAAACTGACTGCCATAATAAGAAAGCAACAAGAGATGGTGCCAAAGTCTGACCACGAACAGAGGCGAACAAGGACAAAAATAAGCTTTGAATCTCATGTAATAGGCTTTACTGTGCCAAACAGGCGATTGTCGATGAACAAAGATCTTATTTATACTGATTGGTTAGCAGTTTCATTTCCTAGAACTCAACTCAGTTTTTTTTTGTTTGTTTGTTTGTTTGTTTTTTTTTACCTCAGATCACTCAGATAATGAACATATTTGGCCTCTTGAATGCCGGATTCCCACTTTCAAATAAGTTTCTGTCCCCCTGATGATCCCCTGGCCATAATAACAGTCTGAGGTTTAGCTTGCATTTCCTAACGCTACTCTTGATAATGGTAAACTATCACCGGTACACATTTTTTTTCAGAAATGAAAAAAAGACATAACTCCGACTTAAAAAAACAACTTTTTCCTTAGTCTGTGACCAAAAAACAGCTGACGGAGTGGTTATTCTGGTGACACTGGTTTAGTAGCTCAATCGTTAAGACCCTGACCTGTTGGTTGTTTACATAAAAGCTTATTAGAAAATAAAACCATCAAACATTCAACTTACGTTGCTGTATTAAAAACTGCACAAGCTTTTTTTTCTTTTGGCAACTTACCGTTTACGCTTTTGTCCCGGAACCCTGATTTAAAGGGGTGGGCGGATTCCAACACCTCGTCCTGCCAGCGAGCTTTGCTAACACCGCTAGCCACTATCAAAAGCTAGCTGTCAAGTTGTGAGGCTAAGTTAGTTAGCTTAAACCGTTAGCATGGTACTTATCTGACATCATTAACACGAAGTAAAACTCCCTGAGAGGCCAAATAAGCGGTTACTATTGCTTCAATGGCGAGCACTAGGCGATCACCGGGAAGATGGATAGTGTAATAGCAGTGACAGATTGTACTACAACGCTGACAGGTCACCAACACAAGAACTACAAAGCTAAGGCATCTTAGAAATACCCGTCGAGCTACTTCCGGAACAGTTTCTAATGTGCTGCCATCTACCGAGCATACGGAGTATTGCTATAGCGTGTTTTATTTCACAGTTCGTCACGTTGTAGCCAATACAAAAATCACGGGGTGGATGTGGTCATAGACATAATGTATCCTTATATATCCTATAATATCCTTATATTATGTCTATGGATGTGGTCTGTCCAATGTAAACACACTGCCAGTTAAATGTAAAAAAACCCAGCTTTTCTTACATTTATCATACTTCTGTGCAACGGGGTTTCTGTCATATCACCATACAGCTCATTAAATCTAACATTTTAATATATTACATAGCTGGAAAAAAGTATAAAAATAAAAGTGTGACTAGCACAAATGATTAAAGGTAGCTTGTTCTTATCTAAATCCTGAGCTACTTAGCACCGCCTCGGACTTTCCTCTGTTGAATTTTTGCTGCTGAGTTTATGCAGCTGATTTTTAATAAGTGAAATTCTGCAGTAGATTTTTTTCAAGCTAAAATTCAGCTGGTGAATTTAAAGTGACAAAAATTTAAATAAAGAATTGCACAGGTTAGAAATTCAGTGTTGCAAATTAAATGTCTAAACAAGGTCTGACTCTGATAAGACTATTTTTCTTCCACAGCTGCATCAGCTACAGTATCATACGGTATAAGGAAATCATAAGAAAAAATATATATGGCTTTCACGATTATTTTCAAATAAAAGTGAATGTTTTGTTTGTGTTTGTGTTAAGATCCCATAAGGACACATGCAGTGGATGTTCTCACTGGATAAGAAAAAGGTTTCTTCTGCTACATCAGCAACAATATTGGACTGAAAATATAAAGTTTGAAATGTGTTGAGAGGCCCTCTCTGTTTCTATGAGCTACTTTTCTGTTTCTTGGATCAGTGCTCTCTGCTTTTAGTTTGTTACTTCAATCCATGCTTTGGTGGACTAACAGGTTTACCATATTTTATCTTGGATGGTGTTTGATTTTTGTATTTTTTTATTTTTATTTAATAAGTGCCCCCCCACAGCTGAGCACCCAGCTCTGTATCTCTTTATGATGTTGTTTGTGCATTAATGTTTGCTAAAAAATCTCTGAAGTCTCTTCAAAACATTTGCATTCAGACTTACATTAAACTCCACACCATTGGACTTTAATTATTATGTGGATAAATTGTCAATGCATTAGCTTGCATTATATTATATGGAGGCCACATTTCTCACTTCCATAATATAATCAAGTACCGGGTTTAGAGAGGAATATAAAAGAATGTCTGAATGAGATAATCTATCGCTCACCTACTGCAGTGGCCTTTGTTCCTCTGTATTCATATTATAATTGTTCTGGATTCAATTGTGATAGGAAATCTAAAATCTGTTCCTACATTGCTCAATATTTGCTTTAGTTATATATTAAAAGCTTGCTCTAAAGTTTTTACGTGTAAAAAAAAACAAACATTGAATATTGCCAAGTCAATAATCCACTCCCATGGAATCATCACAGGTATTCAAGGCTATGTTTTGCTTCCTTTTGCAAAACTTATGTCCTAAAAAATAAAACTCTAATCTATTGTATTTTTATGCAGTTGTAGGCAAGTTAAAAACTCCTTCAAACACAGCACAATTTTCCATGTACTTCTATAGATCCTCTTACAGCTCACTCACAGATAATAAAGTCCTTCATTTTTATTTTTTTTTCAGTTCTGACTCTTCCAAAAGGTCATTGACCAATCCCTCTATAGACTAATGTGCCCTAAAGGTTCTTGACCTGACTGGAGATTAGGAATCCAAATGTTTCCTTCTAGCAAAATGCTCTTCAGGCATAAACCGGGTTTTATAGTCATTATCCATCCCCATGAGCTTGTTTAGTAGATTAAAAGTAGTTTTAAAAATTTACTTTAAGGCAGATATTAAACATATTTTTCATTTTTTTCAAAAAATGTATTTCATATTGATTTAATGCTATATGCTAATCTTAAATGTTGTTTTTTCTTTAGTTGTAAGCATAACTATCATATTTAACAGAAGCAAAGGCGTAAACATATCAAACTGTGTGTAATTAATCTTTCAATATACTGTAGGTTGTTATACGTAAAAAATCAAGTGTCTAAAACAAACAAACCTTTCAGTAACATTCTATTCTATTCTATATAATCACTTCATTGGCTTTTGATTAATTTTCCATGTAACTTTTCCCCCTGGCTAGCTGACTTCATAGTGATACTTATACACCTGATGTAAAGAAACGGTTAAAAATCACTTATTACCTCAGCTAAGGAGGTTATGTTTTCATTGGCGTTTGTTTGTCTGTTTGTATTCAAAATAACTTAAAAAGTGTTTGGCAGATTTTACTCAAATTTTCACAGAAGAGGCATATTATAACCATTGACAAATTATTACATTTTGATAATGATCTGGTTCCAGTGTGAAGCTGGAGGTCACAAAATGTCGGGGAAATGTGGTGCTTGGTAGAAGTCTGAGCTCTCCAAGCGCTTTTCTAGTTTTTGGTTTCTTATTTTGGTAAGAGGCTAAAAAGGTTTGTGGACTGCTGCTCTAAAGTGTCTTACTCTGTCGTTATTGGATATGAACATGAACGAGTATATAGTGACACTGGTTCTCCTTAGACCTGGCAGATCTGAAGTCGGTCGTGGAGAGCTGCTGTCCTGCGGGTTTTTCAAGGCTTTCCCTTCTTCAGCACAGCTGATTCTGATTATTGGATTGCAGCAAAAGCCTATTAATAAGATATAATTGGAAAAGAGATGTTCTGAAGCAGGGAGACCTCTAAAACCTGCTGGACAGCAGCTCTCCAAGGCCAACTTTGGGCAGCCTGTCTTAGAACCTATGAGAGAACCATTTTGCACCGTCTCTTAAAGAAAATAAAATATTTTTATGAATTAATGTACAACGTCACCTCTGGGCCCCCAAGCCACTGTGTTGACCCTTTTTATAGTATTCCTGGTCCACTACTCCTGAATTAAATGAATAGTTTATTACCATATGGCTGCAGATCTAGATAATATGCTGAGGATATGATTTACTCATTTGATTTGGGTGCTTTAAAACATGAATGCATCTAAAAGCTGCAGGACAGCAGCTTATTATTCAGCCATAATTTCATAACCAGTCACATGTGCAGTGACTGAAACAGCTCATCATAGAAGATGCACAATACCTCCTACCAGAGAAGACTTGTACATCAGATGCCTTTCTCTGTGGGTTCTATAATATAAAAGTACAAGACAGTAATAAACATCTCCTTAGGTTCTGTATCCCTAACTATTTAAAATGTATTAATAGTAATAGTAAGGCTCTGAGTTCACATAGTTAGGAATAATGTTAAAATATAGTGAAGAGTTGGAATGAAATGTGCAGAACCTTTAAAGACCCTGTTATGTCCTGCAGAAAGCTTCGCTTAAGCTGTAATTTAGAGATCACAGGGGTAAATGTTATAATAATTGCCACCTTCAGAGTGTTGTGCTTCAGAAGCTGCTGTACACAAAGTAGAACAATGATCCTCTATCTGTTCGATCAGTCTTTGAAATATATTTTATTTCAAAACAAAGTGAATCTTGTCACAACCGATAGGCTTGACTCACTCTAGTAACTGATTCCCTTGGTTTAGCATGTTTGATACACATGAGGACAGTTTCATACAACGTTTATAAAGATTGAATGTTTTTTTTGTGTAAACAGTATTAAAGCTACGGTATTTAAACATGACAGAGCATAACTATCCAGAGCATAATATGCTTTTGCCATGTTTAAGCAGAACCAACAGATTTTTGTTTCTGAGACAGTTTACCTCAGTGCTCAGATAACATAAATGTATATGATTTAGCAGTAGTTAGCTCTACTCTTTCATTTTTGTCCTGTCGGTTGAAAAATTACAGTACAATGCTCACCATTAGCCACCTGGCAGAGGAGCTCAAAAGAGCCTGTTACCATCTGGGTTTCTTTGATCACAGCCTGATCTACTGCTAAAAAGTCAAACACAGGACTGATGCAATAATTCCTCTGCTTAAAAAAGAAAGCTGTACTGGACATGGTCTTTTCTTTTTCTTCTTTCTTTTTAAATCTGTAAATGTTTGTAAAAGTAAAAGAAGAATTTCCATGTGTTTGGCACTAATTGGCTACTTGCAAAACATTTACAAAAAATTCACATATCCCAACTACAAGAATCATATATCTTTATGCTGATTTCAGGGGGTGGCATTACAGAAAGTAACCAGAAAAATTAAGTGGAAGAAAATAAAACATGGATTTTTTTTCTTCCAAAAGTGAAAATAAGTGGTACTTATTGGTAAGAAAATTTAATTTCGATCTCACCTATAACACACAACAGAATATAACTTCTGTTAAATTCATAACAGAACTGAAAATGCTCCTTCTTACATACAAAGCCCTAAATGGCCAAGCTCTGTCTCATATCAGAAACCTGATCATTCCTTATGTTACTAACAGAGCACTTTACTCTCAATCTGTAGGTTTACTAATGGTTCCTAAAATTTCTAAAAGTAGAATGGGAGGCAGATCTTTTAGTTATCAGGCTCCTGTCCTGTGGAACCAACTACCAGTTTTAGTCCCTGAGGCAGACATCCTGAGTACTTTTAAGGCTAGGATTAAAGTTTCCTTTTTTTACTCAGGTTATCCTGAGCTATATCTTTTGTTATGCTGCTATAAGCTTAAACTGCTGGCAGACATAGGGACTACTTTTGATCATTCTGCTTCATTCCATCTATATTCTCCCATTCTGCAGTACTATTTTGTTTAACGCCTAACTTCATGTTCTCTCTACTTTTTTCTCATTATAATAGCTTCATCTGGTTTGTTCCTGTGTGGCTGTGACACCATCCCAGAGACCAATATCAGCTGTTGGCATCAACAACTTTGTTTTTAGATGTTTGAGCTGGGTTTGGTTTTGAGTGTTGTCCTGTTTTTTTTTTTTTTGTTTTTTTTACTGTGACTAACTGTATGTGCTCTCTTTCATCCTCCGATATGGGAAGTGGCTCGGAGCTCATCGGTCTGGCTGTGTCTTCCCTGAATAGGACTATCTGTAGAGCAAGTCAACAGTTACCTTTTGTACATCTTCTTTTTTCTGTATATCCGCTTGTGTCTTCTTGAACCCCAGTCAGGCTCACCAGATGGCCGCTCACATTGAGCCTGGTTCAGCTGGAGGATTTTTCCTGTTAAAAGAGAGTTTTCCTCTCCACTGTCGCATCATGCGTGTGAGAGGGATTGTGGTCAAGTCAATGAATCAATGCAATCAGCTGGTTTTCCTTAGATAGAACCAGTATGACTGTGTGATTTGATTGAATTAACTATGTGAAGTGAGTTGAGATGACGTGTTGTGAATTGTTCCTAAATAAATGTCAAGATAAATAAACTGTATTTCTTAGGTTTGCAATTTTTTCAATGCTATTCTATATCCTGGCCCTTAGCTCTGTGAGGTGTTTAAAACTAAGGATTTTTTTTAGAACCCAACTATTTAAACCTTATTTTAAGTAATCTCCCTCCTCTGTCACAGACCCTACCGTTAGAACTGAAAACCATAGAAATCACGTGCAGTGTCACAGTCCTTCCACTACAAAGTTAAGGACAACTTTTTTGCCGCTCTATCACCTGAAACCCAAAAAAAGGAAAATTAGGGGTTTGTGGTTCTAATGTTATAAATGAGAGAATAGTTTAGGAGTAGAAATGCATTTACAAGGTACTGTTATAGTGGAATATAATTCATGATTTATACAAAACAAGTGTAAAGGCTACTGATACAGCATTTTTCCCAAACAGTATTTTAACATTTGATTGTTAAATAGGGTTGATATGGGCTGGCTTGGTGTTTGAACAAACCAGCCCATAAGTCCTGCATATTTCTGAAAAGCCTAAACAGTAGTTGACTCAGCTTCTCCCCCTTTCTAACCACAGCTAAAAGCCATACTCAGCTGTTTAGTCGTAGGGTGATAATTGCTACATGTCAGGCAAGTTTCTGAAACAAATCATTAAGCATGACACGTTTAAAGAAATACCTTTAAATTAATTTAAAATATTTTTTTACATAAATCTATAAATTTTGTATTTTTTAATGTGCCAGGACACAAACTCTACCCTGAGTGACGCTTTTAGTCAGTTGTGTGTAAGAAGGTGCAACAAAGAAGCTGAACTCTCTTAGCAGCAGGTAGTCCTTCTGCTGTAGCAGCACTCTTTCTTGTTGCTTTATGAGGCGTCCAGTTTCGTTTGAAGTTGGTAATAAACTAACAAGTTTCCCCAAATTTGAAAAAAAAAACAGAATGGGTGGAGTTTCAGCCTTCTGGCCGAGGCAAGTCATCCAATCCGAAGGCTTTAGGACTTTCCTCAGGAGTTCATATGGATGTGATGTAAAGCTGGGGACAAGATCAGAACCATGAAGATGTGGGAGCAGGTAAGCAGATTTCTTCTGCTGTGCTAAAATGTAGCTATAGTATTTGTTAGCTTTGAAAATTTTCATTTTTATTCTAAGGCAGAGAATATTAGTATTTGATGAGACAATAAAAAAATATGAGTGTTCAAAATAAAAATAATATTTACAAAAATAAATGTTGTATTTTGTTAATAAATAATTTCAAGTACAGCTGCGATGCAACAAAATGTGTATTAGCAAACATCACGGTATCTGATCATGTAATTCTAGAAGTCAGTGATGGTTTCCCCGGCTTCCTTGTTTAGAGCGCTCTGCTCTCTCCTGTTGATGCCAGGTCAGTCAATACGCCATTGGAATCGTTTATCATATCACCTTTAACATATGTTAATGTTTTTTATGCATTTAAGGAAATAATCAATAACCTTTGTCCATGTTATCTCATCTTTTATGCTTTTATTATCTGTCAAGTCTTGTAGTCTTTTTACACTGCTTAATAGATCGTTATATATCATTGTATTTTTATTTTTTGGTGTCTCTCTTCCCTTTAGGTTTCCTAGGAGCAACATCTCTGCTGAAAATCAAAAGGCTTGATGGTATTTCATCTCCTATTATTTTAAATTGTGATTATATTCATTTGTAAAAGAGAAATCTTAAAAAACGTAGTACTTCTAAATTCAATTTCAAGATGCTATCCGTTATCTTTCTATTCCTAATCTGAACAAACCTTTTATATTTTACTTCCTCCACAGAAAATCCTGTCAGGATTGGTTCTGCTGAAGCAAATGATTTCCTAACCAACTCTCGACCCAAGAGGAACGTTGATCCAAAATGGTACCGACGTGACCCTGACTTCCAGTCCTACTACCGCCTCTACAGCAGCATAGGACACATTGAGGGAGTAAGTTAGAGGTCCTCTACGGCCATTGTTCCGATACATTTTTACGAAGGTCATCAGTGTGTTTTGTGTTTCATAGTCAGTCAGCTGTAATGTGTGTTTCTGCTCTAATGTCCCTCCTGTTCGTTTTTCCATCAGCTTTATGAGATTGATCGGATCAGGATGTTGTATCAGCAGATGCGTCACCTGGAGCTCATCAATGTCCCAGACGCCATCCACTACCAAAACAGAATGGGTGTAATAACCATCCCTGCAGAACCAGTTACAACCCATCCTCCTGTACCTCCCACTACCCCCACTCCCACACCAGACCTAATGGAGAAGATCTATCTGTGCAACCCTAAGGACCCTCTATGCAAACCTCAGATCGTTTACATGCCGACTGGAGCTGTCCCCATACTGTGTGACCCCAGACTCAACCCCGGATGCAGGGCTAAGGGAGAAAAGGGGATTAAAGCTGCTGCTTCAGCAGAACCAACTCCAGCTCCTCCTGCTCCTGGAGAGATTGACTCAGCTGCCCCTCCACCAGTCACCTTGGAAAATGAGTGTGACCCGTACTGGGATCCGGACTGCCTCATTGACCAGCCTCCTGTACAGGAAGCATCATCACCAACAGAACCATTAAAAGACAAACTAGAACCAGATGAAGACACACCAGAGGGGGCGACTGTCCATTTTGTTTCAAGTGCAGATGAAAAGAAAAGTCCCTCTACTTATTTTGACCCTTATGATTTCAAACAGGATCTGTACGACCCCTTTCGCTATGCTGACACAGCTCCCAATCCACAGTAAAGAGAAGATTATCCAGGAAAAGATGACAAACTAGTCGACAGCTAGAGCAAAACTGGACGTTACACAAATGAAAAAAAAAAACAATGTGATGGATTCATTATAAGAAAACAATTTCCATATGTAAAAGTAAATAATTCAAAATTACCTTAAGAATATCAAGGATATTTTGAATGAAATATTCTTTCTAAAAATAAATTTACGTTTTCTTTTTACTCTTGTTTTGTTGCTTTAAGTCTCATATATATCACACACCTTTAGTTGATTCAGCTGTAAGTGTTTAACAGAAAAAAACAAACTGTTTTATTGAACTTCAATAGTCTGAAACTCTCTGAATAAAATAAAGCTCAATCAGCTCCCCAGAGAATGAACAGAGGTAGATTGAATCCGTCTGCACGTAATTTCATTACAAATGAAGCTGTTTTCTTAATGCTTC
This sequence comes from Jordanella pulchra, assembly GCA_034780135.1. Classification (NCBI taxonomy): domain Eukaryota; kingdom Metazoa; phylum Chordata; class Actinopteri; order Cyprinodontiformes; family Cyprinodontidae; genus Jordanella; species Jordanella pulchra. The sequence goes on from JAUZNJ010015352.1 coordinate 10,726, forward strand.
ATATATTTGCTGGAGAGTATTAGTTAACAAATAGAATAATGAGAGAATACAGTTAACAAGTGGGCAAGAAATCAGTACAAGTCTAAATCAGATAGCTTATAAAACTGCATCATTTGTTCCAATCATCTCACATCGTCCTGCAGAAGAAAATGCACCTCCAACTTAAATGAATTGCTTTAATAGTCTGATGCATTTGCATTTTTGATGCTGCTAATTAATTCAAGGAATTGACTTAAGTTAGCCCAACTTCATTTGTTGAAGTCTTCCACTTATAAACTTAATAACTTCAATTGGATCCACTTGATTCAAGTACTTGTTACCAATTGAAGCAATCCTTTTCAGTTTCTTTGCAGTGTGTTAAATCAATTAATCAGAAAATGAAGTGAGTGGTTCAGCAATAATTCTTAAAGATGACTATCCACCAAAACTATTATGGTGAGCAAGGAGAGATGATTCAGGGAGAAAATCAAGAAGCCCGTGGAAACAGTGGAGGAACTGCAGAGATCCACAGCTCAGGTGCAAATAGAGCTACGGTGGGAAGCTTTAGATCAAAGTACATTCACTCATTATGATGGCCAGATCAAAGCTCAGCAGTAAAATCTTTGACAACGTGGAAAAAATTATGTTCACAGATGTTCCTCATAAATAAGATTTAAGCTTAAGCATTTTCCAGAAATGTGTCATTAAGTTGTGATTGTGAAGTAAAGGGGAAAACAGGAAAATAATAGCAATGGTTTATTTTTGGAAAATAATAAAAGAAATTCAAGGAACAAAGAGATTGATAACCAGGGAGCTTCAAGTTTAAAACAACGAGACAACAGAAAACAGATAACAACACTGAGGAGGGATGGCAATGGAAAACAAGAGTCTGGGAGTTTGAAACCAACAGACTTTTCCCTTCAGGGAGGTTGGATGAGTGCTATGACAATCAGGTTGGCTGAGGGGAAAAAAAACTTGGATTTCACCCGAACCATAAAAGTTACGCTTACTCAGCAATCTAAACCAGTACACAATGAGCAGAACACAAAGTACTACCAAGAAACTAAACACCAAGATATGCAGTACCTGGTGAGAAAAACGATGGAACAAAAGAGAAAAAAAAAACAAAGAACAGAAAACGATAAAGCATGACTCAAAGATCTTCACAGAATGCCCAATGGTGTTAGTGTCCAAATGTGCTAATCTAGTACGAGGTTTCCCCGGAAGTCTTTTCGTAAATGCTACAAAAAGTGATCCTAAAAGTAACTATATCCATTCACTTCACAACAAAATTATGCTCTGCGATTTAACCCCAATTTTGGGGTTAAAACATGACACATGTATATATATTAAAGAAAGAAAAGAAAAAAAATTGTGAGGTTTGAAAACTTTTGTAAGATATGTTAGGGCATTGATATGTTTAAAGCAAGCTGTAGTCTTTGAAAGAGGGATTTTGACCAATTTGTAATTTAAGAAAGTTAAGGATATTCTCCCTCTCCAATATGACTAAGCATGGTCATTTTTTTCAAAGGACTTTGTGATAAAAATATTAACCTCCAGATGTGCAAAGCTGATAAACATTTCTGTGATAAAAATATTAACCTCCAGATGTGCAAAGCTGATAAACATTTCAGATTTTGTTTCCACAAGATTTATAACATCACAATTTTTACTTTGCACTGAACTTACCACATAGATTCAAAATTAATAAAGCAGAGTAGACTGAAGAAAAGTACTAATAACAAATGTTAAAAAGTCAGGGCTCAACTATTTTCTTTTTTCATTTTTATTTTCACCAGCAGGGGGCGGTCATTTTCTACTGCTGTTTGCGTCCAACCCAAGACGAAGCTCTACGACGCAGCCAGGACGCAGTCTCTTCCAGCATCATCATCTCCACCCTCCATCATCTTCCTTTGGGATTAAACGTTCACAAAACTGGATTCTTTCTTCACTTTAGCACTCAATTATAACTTCTGACATCAGGTAAGATTTTAGTTCCACGTGCCTGTGGGTTTTAATACATTGGTCTAAAAGGTGAAGATGGTGAAGCTCTACCGTGTCTTTGTTGCCGTTGTAGTCCTATTATTGTGACAGTAGGCCCGCAGCCGGGGCTGCCATGGAGATTAGCATGTTAGCACATCTAGCTGTCCCGGTTTGAAGATGTAGCCGCTACTAATTCCACTTCCAACAAGTAAACATGATCAAATTCAGCGAATTACTACAAAGGGATACAAAAAATGTTAACAGCTGTTGTTTTTATGAGTTGTCTGCAGTCATTCGGGGCTTGGTTGGGTGGAGTCTAGCATCTCAGTTATTACACACAAATACCAGCAGTGTTACAATTTAATAACATCTGTACTTATGGTTACACATTTTTGGAGATTTTCATTTTATTCAAAATGCTCTCTTTTCCTTTATTATATTTTTATATATTTATTTGCTAGGATTAAAACACCCCCTGCTTGGTTTGCCGTGTTTAGAAAGCAGATAAAGAGAACATTGTTTCCAACAGCAGGCAGCTTTTTCACATGTTACCAGTGTGACAAGCCCAAGGCTACAATGCAATCCTGCTCAATTACAAAGCAAGCTAGAACCCTGAAAAGTGTATATTGATAAAATAAGTACAGTACTTACTATTATAATGTCACTAGAGTAAAACACTAACGCTGTTTCAGTGAAATTTTGGATCTATTCTTTGTTTATTATTATTTATATTTATTCATTCACTTTTATCACTCACTGATCCCGGAGAAACACAGTTTCAACAGAAGAAACTAAGCTAATTTGAAGCAAATTAGATTTTTTTCTTATACAATTATACTACATGGACTCCAAATATTTTTATATAGTTATACTATACATTTTATTGATTAAATTTTAAGGGCCATTTTAACTGATAATGAATAATTATAGCAAGTAATATAAGAAATTAATACTAGTGCTATGATGTGTCATTGTAGTATACCTATGAAAAAAAAAATGTCAGGACTTTTCTCAGATAGTGAATAGGCATTTTTATATTAAGTTTTTACACAAACAATTACAATTAAATGTATAATATCACTGCTTTTATTGAAGCATAAAAAGAATAAGTTGTCTCTATTGAAGTTAATACATCCTAATCCGTATAAGATGATAAATGCACTTTAAAAATGAAGGTATGAAGAACTTAAAGATCAACCAAAAACTCCAAAAGCAAGAATATGCTGCAGGTTTTAAGCAGCAGAGGAAACAGAAAATGATGTTACAGGTTAAAATGTGGTCCCTATTTATGCACCAAAGCATGTGCTGCCAGATAGGCATTAACAGGGTCTAGTGTTTTTTAATGAAAAATTTGTTTGCATCAATGGAAAAATTCATATTTTTGTAGTTTTCATACAAATTAGTTGTTAGAGGCATTTATCCAACACTGCATCTCCTATAACAATAAAATGTATTCAATTCCTTTCTTTGTTTTCAGTTTGGTTGATGTTTCCTCACTGATTTATTTGTTTTCCTGTTTTACAGCATGTCTGACAAAAGTGAGTTGAAGGCTGAGCTGGAGAGAAAGAAGCAACGGATTGCCCAGATCCGGGAGGAAAAGAAGAGAAAAGAAGAAGAGAAAAAAAAGAAGGATGTGAGCAATACTGATATCACGCTAATCAGTTTGTGTTGATGTTGTGAATTACTTTCATGTTGACAGTAAACCTGTCTGTTGTCCTGCAGGGAGAATCCAAACGTGGCGCCGAGGGAGGACCAGTCGGCAGCGAAGACTCTGATCTGGAGAGGAAGAGGAGAGAAGCCGAGGCTCTTCTTCAGAGCGTTGGCATCACCCCTGATGTCCCCCATGGTAAATGTACTGTGTCGTCACCCCTTTTTTTTTTTTTTTATCCTGACCTTTCATATAACAACCCATCATGTTCTGGTCATTTGCTCGCTGACTTTGCTGCATAAAAAAAAAATAAAATAAAAACTGTCAGTCTTAACTTTTTTGGCCTAACTTTGTGTCACTCTCATTGTTCTCCAGTGCACACGCACACAAATAACTGCACATGTTACATGTTTGGTGCATGACTCCTTAAAACCTGCCTGCCATTTATTTTCATTCTCTCTTCTCTTCCCTCTGTCTGTCCTTTTGTGTTTTGTCCTCCTTGCTGCATGAAAACTCATCCACTCACCCCTCCACACGCATCCCCTGTCCACCCAAACACTCACTCTCTGTGCTCCCTCACTCACCCATCCATCGATCACGTTCTGCGAAAAATCGCACACGTGTTCACAGCTCAGCCCCTGAGGGTAGTAACAGAGGATACCTGTCTGTTTCACTACCTAGTCCCTGCCCCAATGTCTCCCTCCAACAAATCAGTGGGCAGCGATGCTGGAAGCCAAGATTCTGGGGATGGAAACGCAGGACCAAGGTCTGTGTGGGAGTTTGTTTGTTTCAGACATAGAGGTTGCAGTTGGTTGTTGCTTTTACAAGTACCTGCATGCACTCTGTGTGTGTGTGTGTGTGTGTTTTAACTACTTAATTATAAATGAATAAATTCTGACCTTTCTCTGTCTTCTCACCACCACACTAATGTTGAATGCCATTTCATTTTTTTGTTTCTGGGTCTTTCTTGCTCTGTTTTTTTTTCCCCATCTTTAACATCTTCTATGTGACTCACGTTTTTGGCCCTTACGACTTTGTTTGCGTTTCTCTTGTTTACTCTGTCCTGCGTTTCTCTTTACTAACACCGTCTGGTGATTTGGCTGTATAAGGACTTTGCATTGGGATCCTGACCCCTCCACTCTGCAACTCCACTCCGACTCTGAGCTGATGGGGTACTGCTCCTCCTCTTTCCTTTAGCTCGTCTTCCAACTATTTGTGCTCGCATCTTAGATTTGTCCAAATGTTTTAGCTTTTCGCATCAAATTTGTCTGTGCACCATTATTTATGTCCATTCTAAAAAAAAAAAAAGATTTCAAATGTAACATTTAGAATAATTCCCACTTTTAGTCTAATAACCAGATTTTTTTATTTCTCCAAATCGTGTAGACGTGGAGCGGTAAGACTTGGGATGTCCAAACTGATCCAGGTGGATATTGTGCCAAAGGAAATGGTGTCCTACTCCAAAGAAACACAGACACCCACAGAGGCAATGGCTCACAGCGATCAAAAAGCAGGTAAACCTTCACTGATTAGTGGGTTTTTTCCCCCTATTTTTGTTGCTTTTTTTCTAGTTGAATCAAAGCGATTTGTTTCTGTGTTTAGATGAAGAAGAGGATGAGGAGATAAGCCCTCCTCCAATGACAGAGGATTCCCAGGATGACAAAAATGAGCAGGATGAACAGCAGGAGGAAGGTAAGAACAGAGGGTCTTAACCTCAGATCTACAGAGAAATGTATTGCTGAACAGAAAAAGACAATTCTTGACGTCGTGTGTGTATCATACAAGGTCTTACATTTTAATCTGATAGCCTAATTAAATAGATAAGTGTTTTATTTTCCTAAGGATTCCACTGGCTTCAGATATTGTCCTTCTGCTTATTAAATTACAGTCAAAAAAAATTTTACTTGATGTCTTACAAGTAAGACTTTTCGACATTCAATTAGATTTTATGTATTTAAAAAGGCCTGAGCTTTTAATTTTCTGAGTGTTAAAGTTAAATGTTAATATTCACTGTTTCTTTATCATCCCCTGCTGTATGAACCAGTCTTAACTAATCAATTACAGCACAGTGTGTTTGCAGTAGGGAAGAGTTCTCCCTATGTCGTCCTTCCTGTAATATTTCCTTATCTGTCTGTAGACTCTCCCAAGGAGCTGACAGAAGAAGAGAAGCTGCAGGTCCTTCATTCTGACGAGTTTTTGTCGTTTTTCGAGCGCGGCAGCAGAATCGTTGAGCGAGCTTTGGCTGAGCAGGTTGATGTCTGCTTCGACTACAGCGGGAAGGATCTGGAGGATAAAGAAGGGTGAGACATGCTTTAAAAAAAAAAAACAAACTCTGCACACGTCAAATGGTAATTTTGTTAAATCCTGAGCAAGTTTTTTTCTGTCCTTTTTTTTTAGTGACTTGCAGGCGGGAGCAAAGCTTGTTTTGAACAGACAGTTTGCAGATGAACGCTGGACTAAAAACCGCGTTGTCACTTGTCTCGATTGGTCTCCTCAGGTGGGATGAATTCAAACAAATCTTAGAACAGCATTTTAACAGATTATAGAGCTATAGTTTTCAATTATTAGAAAAAAAAAGAAACAACTTAATTTAATTTGCATGAATCTAGATTGATGAATTGAATTATTTAAGTTCCCTTTGGGATAAATAAAGTACTTTTGAATTAAATTAAATTTAATTAGAAAAGAGAAGAAAACAACAAGACCAAAAGGTAAAAGATGCACTAAAACGAGTTTGCAGTAAAACAGTTCAGTTTATTATGAAGGTTTGAGAAAAATCCTGACTGGTAGCTTTATAAGCATCCTAATGGTGACAATTGAAGAAGTTTACTTGTTGGACACTGTCATACTGCCCCCTTCTTTAACGACTCCTGCTTTGGTTATCTCAGTACCCAGAGCTGCTGGTGGCTTCATATAACAACAACGAGGACGCTCCACACGAGCCTGATGGGGTGGCACTTGTCTGGAACATGAAGTACAAGAAAGACACTCCTGAGTACATCTTCCACTGCCAGGTAACCACATAACTTCCCTCCACACGTCTACCTACATTAAAAAAAATCTCCTCATGGAACAGAATGCGATCAAAATATGTTCCAGGCTAAATTTGGCAAAATATTATATAGAAAACCGTTGTATTATTATTATTATTATTATTATTATTATTATTATTATTATTATTATTATTATTATTATTATTATTATTATTA
>JAUZNJ010015363.1:0-30918 GCA_034780135.1 Jordanella pulchra
CATCCATCCATCCATCCATCCATCCATCCATCCATCCATCCATCCATCCATCCATCCATCCATCCATCCATCAGTTTTTAAGGTGGTCTCTGTCTGCATTCAAATTAAGTATAAATACAAACTGAACTCGGTCCAACCCAAATGCAGGGACCATATTTTCCTTACTGTAGTTGTAAACCTGGTGTCAAAACCCTACCAGCTATGCTGTCTATTTCATAGCAACGCTGCTACCAGTAAGTTGTGGATCTAACTTGGCTTGAAGATAATATTTTCTGACATGACATAAGAAAAAATAAGTCTTTAAATCTACTTGAACAAGCTGCTCTACACACTCTATAGGATTTTGCAGCTGAAATAACAGTATAAATATGCAAAACAGAGGTTCTATAAGGAAAACGCCAGTGGTAGTTTTCCTCCATATCCAGTTCTATGCTCAGTCCTGCCATAGTCATTTCTGACCAACACAAGCAACGATCACAACTGAGGCTTTGATATACTGTAACTTTTTAGCCCACTTGCAACTTGTTCAGTCTGGACTTTTGGTCCAAAGGAACCAAATGAACTTCTGATGTGAAAACACCCTCAATTTTAAAAGTGCTCCCATTACGTGAGTGAAGGAAAACTATTGCATCAGGTTTTTTGGCACCTTTACTCCTTGATCAGCTCAGCAGATTCAGCAGCATCTTCCTCCCATTTGACCCAACCCAAGAAATCTAATTTGCTCTGCTTGCTCCCTCTTTCTATTCAATGTGGGGTTTTTTGGCATTAGAGGTTTAAAAGAACAAGCCAGGAATAATGCATTACAATTGCTAATAGTGAGTTTCAGCTGCCCTAAAGAAATATAAATAGAACTTTGATTAACACTAAATAGAACATCATTTAATGTCAGTCAGTGAGAAAAAAGGTTTTAGGTCTTTGTACAGCTTTTGTGAAAGTCTGTTTGCAGCAGTAAGTAACATCAGACATAAAACAAGTAATAAACAAAAGAAATGCTGTTTAATTTGATTTACAGACCTGGTTTCAACTCCAGACGGGGTGAGCAGGAAACAACGGAGGCAGCTGTAAGTGTGGGCCCCACCTTCACTTTCTGAGTCACTTTCCGGGAGTGGTTTAATAATCTTCACGAAGGATTCTGGAAAAATACCTGTTTGATTGTTCACTGTACCCTGAAGAAAAAAAGAAAAAGAAGTACAAAGAACAAAGAAATGTCGATGTGATGAGAGGTCTCATAGGAAAGAGTGATGAGGAGCTGATTCAAAGAGAGAAATAGCAAAAAAGCCCGACAGAGGAGCACCCAGAGAGACGTTCAGTAAAATAATTAGACAGCTCATAATGTGATGCTAATGTTAGAGGGACTCAGCGCAGTCATAAAACATTTTTACCACACCCGTGATATCTGATCATGTTAGTCAGGAAAAGATAAAACAATATGCAAAGGTGCAAATGTTTACTATATTAGGATCAAAATCAACCTTTCAGGAATAGGACTGTGATGAAATAATAAAGAAATTATAATTAAATCTATATGCAACATTCACATTACTAACTGCATCATGTCTGTCAGAATAAAGACAGCAAATTACTATTTTTATATTAGTTTATAGTTTATATTAAGAATCACAGTATTTATTTAAAGATGCTTACAGAAACTGGAATGAATCACAAAACTTCCACAAACGTTTTTTTACGTAAAGCGCTTTTCAGAAAAGGTGCAGTTTATTCCACCATATCCAGAAATACAACCTTTAACTGGCTACAGGAACGTTTGGCCTAAGCTTGAAGTATAGTCCAAGCAGCTGGTTTAGTATCAAGATAGAACCACTATAAAGTTGTTTTGGAAGTGAACCAAGACATCTAAGAGAACCTTGTCTTGTTATTAGCTGTTCTACAACTCAGTTAACATGACAACAAACATACTGCACCTAGAAGGAAAACAAGCGAGTTTTTAACCTCACTATGTCCTACATGTTTAGGTTCTGTTCCTATAACATGGATGATGTTTTAGTTCAACCACATCTTCTGTTTACATCATTATCATATCATTACAGGTGCCCCTTTTAAGCACAGAGCACGTTTAATCAGATCTAAGCACTAGATAAGGAATATCCATTAAGTGTCCAAAAAGAAGAAATACTAATCAAAGCCACATTTAAAGATTACAGCAACATCTGTCTCCATAGAAGCCAATACAAAGCAATTAGTTTAAAACTTTTACACAAGACTGTGCTGCATTTTCTTTGAAGAAGCATATCAGGGTTTTTAGGTTCTGCTTTTTGGATTTCTTTACAAACTAGTTTAGTTTAAGTGATGTTTTTTCATCTATGTTCAGTCACTCACAGATTAGCTTTCATCTTTTCTTTATTTTTCCTATTCACTTTGTCCCAGCTTCTTTTAACTCAGACTTTTTTTGTAGTTTGCACATTTTGAACACGCAGCAATAGTCCTACTCCCTGACTTATTTTTTTTAGGCAGACTTAGATCGACCAGAATTTATTCCAATTATTTTGCTTGCCAAAGTCTGTTCTCCAGATTTGAGCAGCTAATTAAAATGTGTGATTTTTTTAAGGCAGTCTTAGTGTCTAATCACATCTTTTTTTATTACTTCTTTTTAAATTATCCCCTATTTTCTGTCTTCTGATTGCACTTGCCTCTTTCTCTTTGCTATTGGGTAAGAGGGACAGTTTTTGTGTAATCAGTGCATACAGATGAAAGTCAATACATATAAATATCATTAAAAGGCTTAGTTTTTATAGCGACTTTACTAAAAAAGGGGGCACTATAAAAAATGAATTCCTAATCATTAGGAAAATTGCAGACTTGACAGTTTTCGAGCAGACTGTCATCGATGCCCTCTGCAAAGGACATAACCTATAAAAGGTCACGACTAAAGATACTGCTTGTTCATCGAGTGCTGCATCCTAAAAATAATGGAGAGCTGGACACTAATGTGTGACCCAACACACACAGATGAATCCAGAATATGAGTTTTAACTTCTTTATTCCTTTTTTAAGAGCCACCCCTGAAATGAAAAACGACATGACAAGCATCTACCTGTTCTGAGGAGAAAAGACTCTGGTGACACTTATAAAGGCCATCTGTGGACAAATTCTACCATTCTTTTTAGTGTTTCACAAACAACGTGGGGTGTATAAAAACTACCTCCACACAAACCTTTGACCTGCCATGAGAATCTGCAGCACCCAGTCAAACTTTTTTTTTCAATCCACAATAAAAAGCTAAAAAGCACTAAAACTTTCCCCCTAAGATTGAAATGTAACTTTGTTCACTTCGTTTAAACTAAAGGAGTATCAAACCTGATGTTTATCCATGAGTTTGAGCTTTTATGATTTAAACTTGAATAATAAAAGTGAATCCCATTTAACCTCTTACAAAACAATAACACACCTAAAAAAATAATGGAAAAAGCCTCTATCAGATGTAAACTGTAAAATTATTCTGCTGTTTAGGTCATGTAAATGTGCATCGCTTTTTGTGAAGAGAAGCATGGACAGAAAACGTCCAAGAGCAAAGCCCCATAAAGAGTCTAGGCTGCAAGGCTGCAGTCAAAGAAACCTTGGCTTCCATTGCACCTCAGCAGAACCACGGGCTGATTGCCTCCGTGCCATGCTGCATTAATGCGGTAATTCATGCAAAAGGAGGACCATCCGGGCATTAAGAACATATTTTATATAATATGCTACAATAATAATAAGTGAACAAATGATTCACATTCCTTATTTTCAGATAAATATTTCTTTCTGTAGTTCTGGCAGATTTTACTTAAAGTCTATTAATTCAATTTTTAAACTAGGGTTGTTTTTTTATAACCTCACCAACAAAAACAAGGGTCATCAAGAACATTTGCATAATGTCCAGATTATCTGACACTATAGCCTCTAACTGACCTGGTGATCAACGCCTGAGTGTTACTCATATTAGCGCCTGCTTCTGTAGATGGCTGGCATTTTTTAAAAGGTTATTTATTTTCTTCTTCTTTAGACTACTGTTATGTTTAGCAGCTACATGAGATGCAGTTCTTCTGAGTGGCAAAATGTTTTTATGAATTTCATCATTAATTCAAGCCTGTTGGGAGCAACAAAATACTTGAACAATGGATAAACAGAAATGCGGATGTCTGGTGTTTTGCATGAAACTATTCAAAAGTCTGGAACTTAATACCAAAATTAGGGTCTATTTAAAATGTAAACGTAATGCCAACTAAGGGAGACACTTTCCTAATAAAGCAATGCTTTTTAACAAGGTTTTCTGCTAAAATTTACTCCACATTTAAATCAAAAACTATAAAATGGGTTGTATATCAACTATAAAATGGGTTGTATATCATCTTCCAGAATTACCAAGGATTTAGCTCCTCCTACCAACCCTTCAGCTATTACCTGACTCCTGCTTCCAGTCAAAGAAAGCATGAATTTTACTGGGGATTATGTCTGCCAAGGACATGATCCTATGGCCAAACCCAGACTTAAAGTTTGCAAATACGCTATTAAATTCCTTTCTGTTTTGGTCCTTGGTATTTATGACGGTGTTGATTCATTACTTTTCTCCAACAAACCTCGAATTCCACCCAATGGAGGTTTAGAAACATACTAGCTGCATCTGATCTATTTTGATCAGATTAAAAGGGTCTTTTAAACCGTGAATATTATAACTTCCACTTCAGAACTATCTACTTCTTTGTGTTTGCCTATACACAAAGTCATAAGACAATACGGTTAGATTAGGGGTTATAATGTAAAAAAGGATAAAAAAAAAAGTTCATGTCTTTTTTTCAATAATATCATTATTAAACCTGTTTATATTTTTTTTGCACATCTAGAGCTTGTTATTCGTTATTTTCTTTTCTGTTCCTCAGAACTTTACAGTACACCTATCTCCTTTCTCCTCCACCGTTTTTTTTTGCTTCAAACCTCCATCCTCACTCCCCCACCCTCGTTCATACTCTCCTCTTTTAAAGCCTCCACTCGTTCCTTTCTACCTCCCTTTCCCATTCTGCTTCTCTCCCTCTCTGTTCTTACCTCCAGCCAGTCGGCATTTACTCGTCGCAGCAGGAAGATCACTTCTCCCCTCTTCAGGTTTAACTCTGCCTTGCCATTCCCGCGAAAGTCAAACATCGCCTGAGACACAGAGAAGGAAAAGGCAAGTGAGTGAGAGAACAGAGGAACGAGAGACAGCGTGAGGCAGGTGGACTGAGCACAAAGAGTGAGCAATGACGGGTAAGACTTTGCACACTTTTCTGTTGAAGCGAGGTAACGAGAGACAGAAAAAAAATGGGATGATGAAGTCTTTTTTTGCTTAGAAGGTTTGCATTTTGCCCTGAGAAAGGGAGACAAATGCAAATATATAATAAAGTTAACATTTTAGAATGATTCAGGTGTGAAGGTATGAGAGCAACCATTTCATTCTTCTACTCTTTTAGTTGTAATAAGATAATATTCAGTTTGATTTATACCTTTTTTTATTCATGACCACTTTATGCATATAATATTTTATCCAAACTTGGAAAATAATTAAAAAAAGGCAGTAAGCTCCATCTTGGGCTGCCGTCTGTTAAAAAATACATTATGATCCCAGACAGAGAAATATCTCCTGTTAGGAAGTTGAGGATTTAATACTAAACCTAAATGGTCTGCAGCTAAAATAATGCACATTTTCAACACATCCTTAAACCCATATAGTTTGTACTTTATGAGAAAATATGAGAATAGGAGAAAGCTTCTCATAGTGATGAACAAAGTGTGTGAGTGTATTTCCCTGAGGGTCGGTCGTCTCTTAACCTTTCAGGTTATCATGAGTGTGCGAAACAAAAGCCCGTCAGAGTGAATTTGCATGTAAACCAGAGCTCACCAAACTCATTACCATGTTTTAGATTGAAAAAGCCCTTAAACAGACAATATTTTCAGCCTTCCACATACAAAAATGCAAATGTAAAGCCTTAAATTTCCACAAGCAAACTAACCTCTCTATATTTTCACCACCATGCAAGTATTCAGGCACAATTTAGCTGAAAAACACGTTCAAATGGATACATTTTTTAAAATTGACTGAGGTTGAGGTTATAAGATTGAAAGGGAAGAAAAAAAATAGCTAAAAAAGGAAACAAGTAGCTGCATTAAATAGAGAAATTGCAGAGAGAATTACAACCATGACTGAAAAAGAACAAAGAACGGTTAAAGCAGTGGGAGGGAGGTGAAGAGGAGGAGGAGGAGGAGGAGTAGGTGGAAAAAGATGGTGGGAAAGTAAAAGTTAAGCAGAGCTACTTTGCTGCAGGAGGCGTGTACTGAGGAGCTATGAAGGTGCTGCATTACCAAACTTTATTCACAACTTTCTTTAGTCAAATCCAGTCAGAGATTTGATCTTGTAAGTTTTACTCCGACTTATTGCAGGTGTGTCCCACCAAAATCTACATAGTTACTCTATTGTGTTTTGTTTGTTTTATTGTCTTTATTTTTGTTGTTTAACAATAAGAAATCGTGTTGGTGCTACACGAACAAACATTCAATTAATGTCATTTTTCTTTTAATGTCTCAGTAGTTTTATATTTACAGTATGGTGAAAGAACTTAATATCTTACTACAAAAGATAACTCTTATGGTTTCTTTGGTGGGATCAATGTGGAGTTATGTCACACAGAACAACCAGATCTGGAAAGTCAAAGAATTTAATGAAAACGCTATTTTATGAACATTAAAACACTGAACTATTTTTTACAAAGAAGCTAAAAGTTGTTTGAATAGAAATTGAATCTAGAGGTTATTTGTGACCAATAAACTTCCTGTGTGAAGCAATTTAACTGGTTTGGTTGCAAATTTGCTTCACACAGGAAGATTTTTGGTGGCACGCCATCTCCAGGCTCTGGTATGTTGGAGACATCAAATATTTAGAATGTAAAAAGATCCAAATGAAGTTCAGGTTGCTTAAAATAAGCATTTTCTGTATACAGGGTGACACCATGGAGAATTGGGAGAACAGATAAAGGACCTTCTTCTATGAAAAAAAAAAAAAAGCAAAACAAGACATATAAGATGACTTGGAGCCAATTACACAACAGAGTAGCCTCTGTCATTTGGATCATTCCTACTATCAAAACCAGTCGGAATCAGTGTTTCAATCTCTGTAAGCAATGCCACTGAGAAAAGGCAGCCAAAACATCTTTGCTGACATTCTGGAAACCTGAAACTGTTTAAATAATTATAGAACTTCTAGGCTTTTCTATTTTCTGTTTTAAAGAGAATTTTTAAGTGTTTAGTTAATAAAATGAATAGGATAAAAAAAAATGCAGTTGGTTTGCCAGAAGAAGTTCTAAAAAAAAAAAAATAAAAAAACAAGGTAGTTCTAAAACTGCATAATGACTGAACAAAATACACAACCACAATCATTCTTAATGCAAAAACTTGAATAACAGGAAAGAAAGCAGAAAGCAGGCGATAAAAATTGTGAGTTTTAAGTTCACAGATTTATGGACAGCAGTGATAAGACGGCAGCATACCAAGAAATGATATTCAGGAGTGCTGCAGCTCAGTAACTAAACGTTAGTATCATTTTCAAAAGGTATAGACTTTTTGCAAGTGGCTTGCCTACTTGATTTGATTATTGTAATTGATATGTATACAAACAAAAAAGAATGAAGGCAAAATAACAATCCTGACTTTCAATGCGATGAGACACCATCAACTGCAATGGTACGCTGAAATGATGCATTGAGGTACAAGAAAATGAAGTTTTTACGCTCCTGTAGCTTGATAGTAGCAGACAGATATATCTATACCAATTTAAGTTCATAATTCAGATATGTTGAAATGCATATGGACCATTCTCTCTCTCTCTCTATTTAATAATTGCAATTGCGACAGTGGCAATTTTTCATTGAATACTGGGGAGGCTAAATTTCCCCGGTACATTTTTTGCACTTAAAACAAGCATTGTCAAACTTCATAAATGTAGTCATTAAATTGCATAAAATATTCACTTAAATGTGCCTGATTTCATGAGTATGTTAGGCATTAATCAGCTGTTAAGGCCATTTCTGGACATAAGCTCTCCGGTGCTCTGGAGCAACAGACTATGAAAAATCTCTGTTGACATTTGAGCCTCTGTCAATTGAAGTGAGAATGAAAAAAAGTATGGCCCTGATTAGACAACATACCAAAATATGCCTGTTCCAGTGAAGCTAAAATCCTTATAGGGGGTCTAAGGAGCAAAGGCGGGTAGTGAAGCTGGCTGCTAAATGCTGATTGGCAAACATACTTAAGGATTTTTGAATGACAGAAGCCAGACAGCGAGGAGGTTTTCTTCATGAGTTGAAAGGGGAACGTTATCATTTAATCATAACAGTCGTCTTGGGCTGAACTATCGCTGTGTTTTCCTGAGTTTATTATTTCATAGCGCTCAACAACAGTTATTTTCGCCCATTGATAATCCATGTAGTAATACTTGATGTTTGGATTCAATTAACACCATTGAAGCTCATTTGTTTAAGAGAGCAGCAGCCGCCACTGAATTGCAACTATATAACTTTTTAATCTCTACAATGACCTCAGACAGTTTGAGTGCAAGTTTGCATTTGACTTTCAATAATAAACATATATATGCAGAAACTGCACTGGCAATTTGTTCCATGTTTAAAAAATTGAATTGCGGGTGATAAGTAACAGTCACCGTCTTTCACCCAGTATTTTATGCTTTCTGATGATTAGCATATGTTCAGCAAATTTCTTAAAGGAAGACACACAATACGGATTGCTTATTTTACAGAGGCAATCGGATGCATTAACAGGCCAGTTTTGCTTGCTCCATCACTTGCACGTGTGTTTATACATGCAGAAGGCCTCGTACATAAACAGCTGGATTCAGCTGAATAACATGCATGTAAGAATGGAGAAAATGTATAAGATTTGACAAAACAAATAGCTAAATCCAAAAGAGAGATAACATTAGAAATCAGGTTTGACATTTTACCAATTTATGGATTATTTCATCAGTATATTACATATTTTCATTTGTTTGTCTGATTCCCTGGTTATGCACGAGAGGAAGTGTGTGGATGTGTGTCAGAACAAAATGAGACACATACTGGTGGCAGATTAATGAAGCTAGGGAGAGAGGGAGCAGGTTGGATTAACAATCCACTGAGATTACATTCACCCAGAGGACAACACAGACACACGTGTTCTTGCTGCATGAATCCAGGGCCGCTATTTTTAATAAATGGTTCTTTGGAGTATTTCATCATAGTGTGCACCCTTCAGGTTGCAGTAATTTTCAGATGATGTGAAAACACATTTGAGGCCACTATATCCAATTCAAACACCAAATATGATGTGACAAAGCCATTTATTGTCTCCATACACCCCATGTTGCTCTGTGACTTTCTTATTTGTGTTCCATAATGTTATCCTTTTAAACTTCAGTTTTGTTATTGTCGTTATCTTATTGCAGGGCCTCTCAGTGACCCTTCCATCTGTAGCAATTGATGATCATACATGAAACAAAACTTGTCACTTAAAATATACGTATAAAAGAATTGTTCTCTTTAAATTAGATTTATTTTCTCCACCTACTTCACAGGAGTACAACGTGATCTTAAAGTGCAACTATAACTGATATCAAAAAAATTAATAAAACCAATAAAGAGTAATTGAAAAAATGTGAAAAAAAGCAACCAGCTTATAACATTTTCTCCTTAAGGCATACATCTTCAATTGGAGTGTACCAAGTATCCAGATTTATGTGCAATGATACCAGACTGAAATCATGCAGAACATTATGACAGTTTATCTTAGTGGCTTTATTAATTTACATTTGATGCAAAACATGTATGAGAATGAATTCTCCCGACTTGTCATGAATGGCTCAAGATGCATCAAGAAGCTGTTCTCAGGCTGCAATAAAGAATGTGAATAAGGAGTCATCTCTGTTCTGCTTTTCTGGTAGATAAGCACCTCGGTTAATGTTCATGGCAAGTCTGCACCTAGGAGAAGTACTTCTCATACAGAAAAAGAGCCTGTATGTAGGCTACTGCTTACACTTTGAGAAATAACCAGAATGGCACATCATGAATGTAGCTACTACTAAAACAATATACATAAGAAATATCTAATCAAAAATATCAGCCAACTACTGAATATTTTTCTGATAAATTTCAGAGTTTTTCTTCTTTTAACAATTCTGACTTCATAATGACAGTAACGGTTTCTTAGTTTAAATGTCCAAAATGTCTGCCTTTAATCATGGAAATTTCTGAACTTAATTTCAGACTTTAATGTTTATTGACAGAAATGTACTGTTTTTTTTTTCCTCTTTCATCTACAATGGAAATATCATTCTATCAAAGGTTATTAGAGAATACTTTTGGTAAATTAAATAAAAAATATATATTTCAAACTGTAAAATGTATGAGAGGATTTTAAAAATTGCTCAACAGAAAAAAAAAGTTTGGAAAACTATTAACCTGTATAACAATAAAGGGTCAATAAAGGCTGTTACATTTCCCAGAGTTAAAGGCCTGTAAGAACAGTGCTTTTATCTTTGGCTTGTTCCGGGGGTTCTTGATACATAATCAAACACAAATTTATTCATGTTATTCAAAGCATTTATCTCTAAAATGTTGTTAAATAAACAAGATATTAGTTGCTTGTAATAAATAGAGACATAATGGATAGAGACAAAGTCTCTATGTTCTCAATCTTTATTGACGTTACAGAAACCAAACACTTGAAACATTTGGCATGAATCCATTGATATTTTGATATATCTTTAGTAAAGATCTTGTATTTCAGACCGACACAATGGATGGCTGTGCCTATTATTATTGTAGTTGCTTATTATAAATACAGATCCACATATTTGCAAGGTTACACAGACAAACATATTAAACTAGCTCTTTTTGTTCCACAATTAACAGCAAATCTGCAAACAAATACTTTAGGGAAAACTTCATCGGGTGATGAAGTCTATTCAGTCATTAATAACTAAAAGGAGCAATAATGTTTCTTCTGTGCAACTGTGCCTCATAAAACAGGTGGAAGAGGTCCACTAAGGTTTTTTTTTTAACTCTATTTAGCCTTTTTCTGACATCAAATTAAATACTTTTATGTTTGCTTGTGATATTTTTGCCTCACTGGACAAACCTTGCCATTGGCTTACCAAACTTTTGACCTTGTTTAAAGCTCATAGTAGCACAGCTAACAACAATTACTCATCATGCTGTTAGGGGCAAAACCTGAACTAATTCTCTGTGGAGTGGGAAGAGTTACAGTAGAAACAGTAGAGCTCTACTGATACGACTGCCTGCATTCTACTGTTATCCATGAGGCTCAGACCAGTCACTGATCAATGCTTGGATAGAGCTTAAGAGCCTCTTTCAAAGGCTGGAAACAGACACACACACATAGAGAGTGTAGCCCAAAAATGCAAAGAGGATCACTCACTTTTCCAGAGAGAAAAAGATGGAGCTAAAATAAATGTTGAGTAGGCTGGCAGCTTCATGAGTGGAGTACATCAGTGTTTTACTGCTGTGTGGGAGAGAGGGTAAGAAGACTGAGAGAATGCAGGGAAATGAAGTTTGACGATTAAAGATTGTTTCAGTGTGCAGTAAAAGAATATATAGGATGTGTGTGTGTTTTACAGTCCCACGATTTTATTCGTGCAGCACAAGGTCAGAAAAGTTAAATGCTTGTGTGAGGGGATAAAGCACAGATAGTTCAAGAGCTGAAAAAACACTTCACCTGCAGACATGCACTCACAATGTAGGCTAGAAAGCTTGCAGACAAAGCCACTTACATAAGTGGGAATACTGAGCGCACACTGGCAGCAATAAGCAATGAAAGATAAATGTGTGAAATTAATCTTTTTCAGCTTTGTACAGACATTTACTTCTACGACTGGTGCAAAGTTGACCTAATCCTCAGCCTCTAGTCATTTGCAGCCTTTGAAAGTTTTTGCCACATAACTCCATCCTTCTTACAGTCAACTCGATTAGTTTTACTTTGCAAGAGAAATTAAGGCCCACAGCATGATGCTGATATGACCAAAAAGGTCTCAGCTGATTTAAACGCCTTCAGTCAATAAGTTTACAACTTTTATTGCAACAAGATGAGTTTAGTGTGTATCTTCAGTTCATACACTTGTGCCAAATAGTAAATATAATTGGTTAAATGGGTGCTATTTAAAAGTATTATGTCTCATCAAAACGTTAGATATCCATGGGTACAGGCCAAGCAATGTTTAACCCAAAAGTGCATTGAGAACAGACATTTGCAAGGCAAGGCAAGGCAAGTTTATTTGCAAAGCACAATTCAGTGCATGGACAATTCAAAGCTTTAACGTTGTTGCTAAATTGAGCCATAGAAAATATGCTAAAAATGAGATTAGGTTACCCAATTGGATTTTTCTCAACAAATAGTCAACAACATTAAGATATTAATAATATCTTTATATGGACAAATAATTACATTTTACTTTTCAATCATGTTTAAGTGTTTACATTTAACCAAAATCCTTCAATTTTCTTTTTTTCCCCTCTCAAAATATCACCAAATGTCTCAGTTTAAAATTTTACTTCTTCAACTATATGAGGAGATGGACTGTTAACCCTCTCATTTTAAAAATATTACATACTTTTCTTCGTTCAACAGCTGCTGAATTGCAAAAATATTAAAAACAATAACCACTAATAATCATGTGTTCATGATAAATTAAAAATAAAGCAACATATGTCAACTGTTGTACTAGATACTGTTTACTTAGTCCTTTTTGAGTCTAAACGAAGAAGTTTCTCTGAACATGAAAAGCAGGCATAAACACTGTTGTGGCCATCTGGCTGTATTTACTCATGCATCCATCGATTTGTCAGCCTTCGAAGCTTTATTTCCCACTTCAGTGAACAGCAATGCTCAGATTGTTTTCTCTGCTCATCAGATATTTTTGCACTCTTTCACATCTGATCTTGGACTTCTTTTCACACCTCAGCTGGGGAAATGCTGACTTGCCTAAGTTCGCTTTAAACCTTAAGAATTTTTGGGGAAAAAATACATATTAACTTAAAATAGAGAAATAGTTAATATAAAAAGTAAAATTGAGAATATCTAACAGTATCTACAGAACTTGTGACAAAAAATGGTAAATTAGGATTTGCCACCTGGGAACTAAAAGACTCCTATGCGAGGAACGTGTCAAGGGGCTCCTATGTGCATGGAAAGCATTTGACTCTTTGATCAGATGTGGAAAAGTTTAAAGGCAGAGATACCGTGGTAAACTTAGGTTGACCATGGTAAGGACAAAATTGCTTCACTGTGTTTGCACTTTTGCTTCTACTGTAGACAATTACTTGCGGATAAGGAGAAATCTCAGCAATCGCCTCTTTCTGATGGAGAAACATTTAAAAAAGCTGTGTTTAGAGTTTAATGAACACATAATATTTATAAACTTGCCTTGCCTGCATAATCTTTCTTTTTCTGTTATTAATCATGTTACTGTATTTTTGTAATGATTTTATCACTTTATTTATTTATAGGCCACTGCAATGTACTTTTCTCTGTGTGCTTTCCTATTGCTATTTCCTATTCCTATGATTTGCTCAAGTAAAGTACGTTTAAAAATCTAGCTACTAAAAAATGTTTTATAAACAAATTCTTGTCTTGCAATGCAGACATGCACCACATCATAACGCTGATCACATGGTGTTGTAATGGAAAATAAAGCAGGCTCTTAAGTTTACCAATAAATGGACCAAAAGCAAAGTGTAAAACCAAAAACATAAAATATAATTGGCGAACAAGTTGCAACCATAGCAAACTACTGATGTAGAGCTTCATAAAGTCACAGCAAACAATATAAAATAAAACACATAACAATAAAATATATCAATATCAACTGGAGTGTCCAGGAACATGACACTGGTTTAGTCTTGTTCTGGTTACAATATGAGGGAAACCTTTTAGATTAACAAAGAAAATGGGGATTAAATTGCAGTTCAGGTCAAAACTTGTATATAGTACATATCAGTGGTGAATGTCAAAGTTAAGAAACATATGCCTATAAAACCCTTCGAAGCATTATTAGACTACCTGTCCAAAACTGTGATAAATCTTAGTGTATAGAGCTTAATTAAAAGGCTTCATCATAAATCCTCTGCAGCAGGTGTTTACTTCAACAGCAAAAGCAGCACAATCAGACAAAGTCTTTTAGTTAAGAGATGAATGACTGCTACTGAAGTGGTCTTTGTCTTGGACAGAATGACAATGATAGGATGTAACTGAGAGGAAAAGGAGGCAGAGAAAAAGAAGTTTGCAAAACTATGAAAGAAAACTTTTATTTTCGAGATGAAAACAGAAGGGGAACCTTAGAAAATGAAGGTACCGTGGTGAGATTAGATGGAGGAACGTGGTGGAGATAAACAAATAGCTCATAAGAAAGGGGAAACCCAGAAATAAAAAAGGAAGTGAAGCAAATAATAATTTGAGGAGGTCAACAAGATGACTGTGGAGTGGATTAAGGAATTTGCACTTCACAATCACAATATCCATTTTATAGGACTCAAACCTCATCACAAGAGAAATAATTATTTTTGGGCTCCTCATTCTGAGGCAGAGTAATTTGGTTTTCATAGTTCAGTGCAAACTTTTTGGGATAAACGAAATTTATTGTTATAATAATCTAAATGAAGCAAAACTCCAGTGCGTTTAATATTAGTCATCGTTTCTCTTCACTGCCTTTTATCAAGTAAAGAAACTGAGTTAAAAAGGCATATAGTTTGTCATTTACACAAGCAAGGGAATTCTCAAAGAGCTATTTTCCATGAATTGACTGATGTTAGTTTGGAGTGGATGGGTCTTCAAATAAACTGACTGGATGGGAAACTATTCTGATGAAATACAAGACAACCTGAGAGCCTTTGTTACAAGACTCGGTGATTTAATAAAGTAAAGCTGAAGCTTATGAAAAGGTCACTTAGGTGAAGGACAGAAAAGACAAAGTCTAAAGGAGGAGCTTGTGCCTGGATTTGGTATCAGAAAAAAATGTTATAAACAAGTGGAAGTACTTGGCTTAGTTTTCTTTTAGCCTGTGCAGAATATTTTTGTGCGATTAAATTTTATGGCTTATTCTGCAGATAATTTAATTTGCTTTTTTTTATTTTTTTACTTCTTGGTTACATTAAGAGTAATACTAACTATTTACTATCATGTTATGGTACTTTTCTTTCCTTGTCTGTTCAATTTGTTGTTGGTATTTTAAGAGTAGGACTTATGTGAACACTGTTATGTATGTTGATGTATTGATTAGTGATTTCTAGGGGTCTAGAGAAAAAAACTAATCAAAATACCAATATCTCTATTTCATTTAACAACATTGGTACGATCCTAAATGCTTTAAGTTTATGTTTAAGTGTTTTACAGTTTTATTGTCTTATATATTATATATGTCTTTAGGGGGATTCACACCAAATGCAAATCCCAATGCTGGATCGAATGATTTACATGTTAAACCCATTGTAGGGGGCAGCTGTGGACGCTGCAAGATGTCAGATGAGCAAAAGCACACGAAACTGGCAACATTTTCAAAGGTTTCTCATTCACTGTGAGTCCATCATTAAACCTCCACCCACTAGTTGACACTCCACCCAAAAGCATATTATTCAGCTGCTCTTCACTAACTGCAGCAGAGCAACATGATCTTATGAGGTTTTCCAGCGCTGTATTATTCTAAATATCAGATCCCTTTTGTTCATATCCAGTTAATTCGTTTTATGACGTCTATTGTGATTCGTATCGTATCGAACAAATTTCCACCAGTTTATTACCTTAGTGATTTCTGTGATAAAAATAAAAAAGTAACAAAAGTTATAGTCAATGATGTAGATGTAAAGGGCAGTCCAGTGCAAACATGCTCAAATTTAAAGGTCATTAAGACAGCAGACAGGTACTGTATAAATCTAACAGGATGTTTGAAACTGGAGCTGTGTAAGGTCTGCTTGGTTTCTCTTGGATTAGTAGTTAGCTTCAGTCTCAATGAATCTTTATGCTAAACTAACAAAGAGAGTTATAAACTGCAAGCAGACAACTATATATCAAAATTCCAACATCAACCATTTATACAATTAAAGACACTTAAAAAGTAAAACCATTAACAATGTTAGTAAGAAAATTTAGATTCTTTATTTTATATCTTCCTACGTGGTATGTTTCAATTCACTTAATATTTTCAAGTAACACATTAATATGAAAACTCCTTTTTAAATACTTTAACCAAAGAAAAAAGAAGACACCATTAAAACTCTTGCCAGTTTCAAAAGTGAAAAATATGTTGCAACCAACTGCAAAAAAATATGGAGAATTGCAATACAAGACAACATTTAAAATAACAAATGAGTCAAATTAAACGGAGAAAAGATGGTTTACAACTTGAGTGCAGTATCAAAGAGGCAGCGTGTTTAACTTGTGTAGTACGATGCTTTAATGTGGCGAGGACTCTATCAAATGCTGTGTGTGTAAATACCACAAGTTGCATCGTAGCCAGGGGTGCTGCTAACAGGATAATACAGTATGTTTCAGGGTGATTAAGTGCACTCTGCGTGGTCGTTTCACCATGAGGTTGTAACTGTGGGAGGTGATCGTAACCAAAGCAACAACAAAATATGCAACTACAAGTACCTCTGCCCTGGGGGAGGAGAAGAGGTCCATCTTTGGTGATTTGACTGTTTTCCTAAAAAGCAAACAGAAACAGATAAAGAGTCATACAAGCGAATACTGCCTGCAGGTGATCAAGCTGAAAGAAGAGCAAGGCTTTCCAAAAATAATTCACCAATTACATTTAGAGTAAGACCTCATCTCATTTTTGGTCAGGATTGCAGAATGGATAAGACATTTATGCTACTGGTCTGTCTGTTATCCACAGCTCTGATAAATGTCCTGAAAAAATTGTTTTGCTTTTAAGAGATGTGTTTCTTTTTTGCTAACATTTAGACAACCAAAGGCGAGCCATCACAAGGCTCATCTTTGAGTTTTTTAGTATTAGGTTTTTAATGAGCTGCTGTATTTGACACCAACATTTCCTGTTATATTAAAGGTTATTAACTGAACCTTGTGAAAAACAGTAAACATTCAATATTCATCTTAGACAGAAAATGTGAATCTTTTGAGTGTCAAGTTTATGCTATTAACAATTTACTAGACATTAATTTATTTTTTTACATTATTGACATGAAAGAAAATTAAATAGATTAAAGATGCTTAAAAATTAATAAGCAAAGTGCAGAGTATTTTTTATAGCAAATGCTATTTTTCTTAAGACGTCATGGGTGCCAACAAGGCAGCTGGTTTGGAATTTGGCAAAACTGCCTGATTTTGGTCCAAAGCCATTTTAAAATCCACCTGAATATAGAAGCCCGCTTATTTTGTCTCGCCTCACCAACTACTGATTTGCATGTATTATATCAGACAAAACTGTCCTAATGCAAAAACAACATTTTTAGGAATCATCATCACTTAACTTTCAACAAAACTAATGTATGCAAGTAAATTATTACAAGTTCAATCAAAAAAATGCATCTAGTTGTCTAAAAACATGCAGTCATCTTGGTAAATAGATAGTTTAAATTAAATGTCCTATTTACCTGAAGAGATATCTCTGTTCTGAAGAGTCAATGGGAACACCAAACATGAGAATTGGATTTAGATTCACCAAGAGACTCGCAGGAAGAGACTCAAAAGCGGAAATGTCAGTTTCTTTGAATTTCCAATTAACAGTGGTTATGATGCTTTGAACTGGTTTAAATACAAAATAGGAACAGAACAACGCAAAAGTCAAACTTTTGCAAAATTTCCTGTTGAGAGAGGCTCTTCCTTCATCATATTTTCTACAGATAACTGGACCTCAAGAAAATAAGCTGATAAAAAACTGTTTAGAATGAGGAAGCTGTATTTTCAGCATTGTTTTTGTGTAGCTTTAGTTGCATTGCTCTTGTGCTTCTTAGATGGGTGCAAATAGTAAAATACACAGGACATACAAACCTATTCATTCCAACTGTCCTTTCAATTTTTTTAAAGACACAATCCTAAAGACGGGTTCCACCAGTTTGTAATTTAATCTCAATATAAATTAAACTGTTCTGTGAGGAACTCAAAGGTTTAGTTGAGACCATAATAGAAACATCAGGGAACGTTGCCCACGGCTAATAGAGAAAGTTTAAAAGCACAGTTTCGTCTTCTGAAATAGAAAGAGTGTGATGCATAGAGAAACCGAAACAGACAAGAGTCATTTGTCATCGATGCAGCCGAGGAACTGCAGAGATCCACAGCTCAGGTAAAGAACTGTTTGACCAGACAGCTTTTACAGTAGTTTAAACCTCAGGAAGATGGTGGGACCAAAACTGTCTGTTTTGTCGTACATGGAGTGATCAATGAGTATATCATAAGCATGATAAAAACATAGCAAGGGCAGCATAATGTTTTGATCATGGTTCCATATGAAAGTTGGTCAGAGTGGATAAAAAGATTTCAAAGAGTAAGAAACTCCAAAAGGACAATGGTCTTCATTCATGCTCCTCTAGACCCACTGTGTGCATGTTTTAGGTGTTTTCCTGCCCCCACACACCTTCAATCAACAGCCATTTGTAGTGTTTGAAGGTTGCTTAGAAGGGGATGCAATCACTTGATACATGTATGCTGGAGTAGAGGAACATCTAAAACATGCAGGACAGTGGGTTCAACGAATGCAGAGTTCTGGTCTAGGATTCAGTGGCTGAACACCAACATTTTCTTGGATAAAATCCTGTTAAAGGCTGTGAAAGACCAAAGACATGGGTAGAAATTCACCTTTTAGAAGGACAATAGCTATCACCATAGAGCCAGAGCTACAATAGAGTGGTTTAGATCAAAGAACATATGTTCAGGTAAAGTCCATTTAAAGTCGAGACCTAAATCCAAGTGAAATTCACCACGTGGAAATGCTTTTATCAGTTCAGATTGAGCTATAGCTCTTCTGCAAAGATAAATTAAGGAAGAGAAAAAAGTCTCTAGATGTACAAAAAGACAAAAACCCTAAAAGACCTGCGGCTGAAGGTTCATTGCTATCTAACATTACATTGTCACTAGGTGACTATTAAAGGGTTAGGCAAAGACATTGAAGAAATAAACATTCGGATGTGAAACAGTTTTCTTCACCTGAATCAAAGCAAAACTAAAATAATAGTTTTGGACCAAAGGAAGATAATTTAAAAGTTAGAGCACAGTTTCAGCTAAAACAGCTAGAAACCACCAATCAGGCTTTAAAATCTGGGTGTAGATAATGACAGAAAATAAGTTGGCCATCTATTGTCTAAAGAACATCTCCAGGAATAAAGGACTGATGTCTATTCTAAAACCTATTCTAATCATCTTTTAATAAATTAACCTTATTTTAATTAGTTAGCTTTATTCTGTCTAATTATTTGTGTTGCCTTTATGCCTCTACAACGTACTTTTTTTCTCATGTGCAGTACTTTGAATTGTCTAACTGAAAAGTGCTATATAAAAAAAACGTGCCTTGCAACATTGTTAGAAGTCATTGATATCATACAGTGATTCCAAATCTGGAGTATAGAGGGCCTAGTTAAGGACAATTAACAAAAAACAGACAATTCATCTGAAGCAAGAAATAAATTGAATATATTAAACCAAAGTTTACAGATCAAAGACAATGTCACATGAGATAAAAAAACAAAATCAGACTAAACCTACTACCAAAAAACTACAAAGGCAACAAAACTTAAAATATACAGTATACTGAAAAATACTGTGGACATTAAAAAAGCATGCATATATAAAAATCAAATAAATCAAAGATTTATAAAAAGTTCACACAGTTCCAGCAAAACACATATGACTGATGATACTATTTTGGGAATGGCAGTAAAGTTTGGACTCCACTGAATTAACTGGAATCAATGGTTCCAGCATAGCTGTGACTCAGTCATCAGATGTTTGGCCAACAGCTGACATCCAGCAGTATTTACTGACATTTACCACTGACTGACCCTGCTGCTTCTGTTTCTGCTGCTGCTGTTTCCTCCATCTGCTCGTCCCACCTTTTTAACTCTGCATGCTTTTTAGTTTTATCATAATTCCTTGGAAGCTCATCACAGCAACTCCTTCATAGTTCAAACAATTATTGTTTTCTTTAATTAGACAACAGCATGTTGAGATTCTTTGAGAATTTTTAAAAGACAAATCTTGTTCTGCCTCATCCGCTCTAGATCATAGCATTGTTTAAGTGTAATCTAAATATCATCCATTAAATCCGTTGTTTTAAATAATGTTTTTCAAGATAGTAATATACCATTGTAACTACTTCTTCACCAATTTTCAAAGAAATATGTTTATTAATCTACTTCAATATACATTTATGAATTATTAAAGCAGCAAAATCCCTGCTAAATCCAAGGATTAATCAGTCTTGTGTCTACTAATAAATATTTTCTTTAATTGTTAGGAGCAAGCTATGACAAAAACAAAGTTTTTTCTCAGATTTTACTAGAATTATATAAAAAAAGCAAAGGTAAATTATATTATAAGTATAAAAATATCCCAGTTAGAGCTGGACAATATTTCAATATCAATATATATCATGATATGTTTTAATTCAATATTTGACTTTTACACACATGTTCAATATTTCAATATACATCACAGTCTATAAAACACACCATTGGTCACTGACTGATGTTCCAGGTTTTCATGTCGTTTTATGTGTTTTTGTTTTTCAAAGCTAATATTTATTAAATGTTATGTTGGAGGATTTTTATAAACATTGCAAAATATTCATCATAGGTTTCCATAGTCATCTATTGTAGGCATGCTTGGCTGTCTTTCTAAGGCTTTTATTTTTCTACATCGATATCGAAATTATCAATCGAAATTATGAAATGTATTGTGATATAAATTTTGGAAATATCGTCAAGCCATAATCCCAGCCCCAACAAAATAATTCCCAGAGAAATGTAACTATTACAGATGCCTGCCAAATTAAACTTAATGCAATGAACTCTATGCTGCTTGATGTTTGAAAAACAGATTTGTAAAAAGCCATTTTAAAAATTGGCCTTTTTTTGACCAAATGTTTCGCATTTAGATGATAACCGACTCAATAACAAACATATTCAGTTAAAGGGATGATAAGGACTGTCTTAGTCCAACTCTGTATAAATGGCTTTTCTTTTAGATCATCAGAAAACACAGATTAATACCTTTGATGTAAACTGCAACCTGTTTCCTAGAAAACAACTAGTATCTATGCACTAGTGGTGCACTGAGCTTAATAAAGTTACCTGCATATCAGGTACAATCAGGTTATTTTTTTTTTTTTAGGTACTGTATATGTGCTCTATATGTGCTTACGATATATTAGATGTGAGGCTTACACTTTGCGCGTAGGAGGACGAAGACGTCTCAGAGCCCGTGGCTCATGCTGGCTGTCCTGCTCCGTCTGGTAGAAGAACATCCTGAGAGTCTCATCTAGTAAAAGCCATGTTGGAAGACCAAGTAACCTCTGAGGAGAAGAAGAGAGAGTGAAGGATTATGGACAGATTAAATAATAAAGATTTAAAGAAGGACAAAGATAAGAGACTGGATGCATGGACAAAATAACCAACAGTCGTTAACCAGCATTTACAATGGAAGAATCTACGCTAAAACACTTAGCGCCTCTATGAATAAAAATTATAAGGAAAAGGATTTTAACTAAATAAAAACTATTCGAGATAATCTTATGAGTCACGATGTCAAATATTTATTGAAATCATCTTTACATCAGTAACCGTTTTCATTTGAGCTCTTTTTGTTTGTGATTTAAGAATTAAAGCCCTGATCACATTTTTAGCTGTCGTTTGCAAACATTTATGATGCTTTCAGGTTTTTTTTGCAAGAAATCAATTATTACTATTTTTAAAGCACCTTCAAGTGAAATGTTTGTAAAATAATAAAATGAGCTTCTGTAAGTTTCTGTCTTTACAAGCTGCATTAATCGTGTTGGCTAAGCAGGAAGAGCTTGTTTTTTTATAGATAAATATACAGCTGACTGTTAGTACGGCAGTAATATATTGCAAATACATTTCATATATTTCTAAAAATACCTAAAAGCATGATTACTCTTGTCTATTACTAATGTAAAACCTTAATAGATTATTTATCTGTTACACATTTTCACTGTAGACAAATGTGATGCGTAGCAAATTCAACTTCAAAATAAGAATGGCACTGAATGCTGTGCGCCTCAAGTGAAAGTATAAAAGGGTGTTTTTCCTCATGCCTTATTTCCTTCAGACATATGCAGCATAAAGTAGCGCTGGTCCGTTAATCAAAAAAATAGATTAATAAACTCTTTAGGCTTAATAGGTCTTTAAGCTTTTTCATCTCAGACGTGAACCTATACCTGATAAACTAGCTCATTGTGCAATACAACAAGCTGCAAAGATTTAGTCCGTTTCGATTTTTAAAATAGTATGATTGTTTTACAGAACTTTTCACAGCTTAATTTTTCTTGCCCTTTAAATCATAACTTAATTAAGGTCACCTCCCAGAGGGGATGATTGACATAAAAGCTAGTTTTTAAAAGAAATATATGTCATTTGATATTTGTATTATCTAACTTGGGTAAAATAAAAACGTAGTTTATTTGGATTTGGTACAAAAAAAACAATTTTTTTTTAAGCCATATCGGCCAAACCTAGCATGATGGTAAAAAACATAAGATTTGAGGCTGTGGATCTTATATAGAAAAACTTTCCGGGGGTCAGAGGTCAGGTCTTGGTTGCCTATTCTCCAGTGATGGTAGGATGGTGCACAAGATGGACATGGAGAGATGGCTTGTGGGTTTGTTTGCCGTGCTTCTTCTATTCTATAAGCAAGAGCTGCAACAAGAAAGCAAAGCTCTTGATTTACCAGTTTAGCTAGATTCCAAACTTCCACTGCCGCTTGGTAAAAACAGTGGAGTCAGATGCCTTTACTCAACCTTAAAGCCCTCAGTCAGACCTTCTGCTGCTCTGCAGATGGTGTGATGAGGGTTGTGTGATGCACAAATATCGCAAAGATTCGGCTTGCGGGCAAGGTTGAATTAAACGATTTACTTCACTCTCAAAGTAAAGAACATCTGTTTACATAAATGAAAGGTGGAGAAGCAAAGACCATTTCTGTCATGGCTCTTCATGGACATTTCTGTCATGGATTCACAGCTTTGGTCAGGAAATCTCATAATGCTCAGTGCACACTGGGCCAATGGGGATCATGGTGGCTGTCAAGTAATGTCAAGAAAAGCCAGCAATGTCAGAAAGGTTTTATTTCACTGATGGGAGGATAGAAAACATCAATAAGAAACAGGGCGGAGAAAAGCAAATAGAGGGGGGAAGTGAATAAAAACTGAGTAGATAGAGTGTGAGAAGTGAGAGCAACATTGGTTTAAGTAGAAAAAGAGAAAAGGAGGAAAGAGAAGTGAGTGAGTGGGAGAAACAGAACTTGATCGTGTTTTTAGCAATGGAGCAACATCGAAACATGTCAAAAGTCCCACAACCAAAGTCAGTCAGACGTGATGTGGGCAGAGGGCAGAGCAAAGAGAAGAGAGCAGAAACGCCTACACTTTGAGCTCCATCTCCAAACTACTGCTGAAATATCTGAGTCGGTGCTTATCCACCTACAGCATCATTCTGCCCACTAAGATGTAGGTTTCTGCACCACATGCTGCAGAAGACAGCAAGCGTGCCAACATTCCCTTCCTTTGAACTAAATAAAAGCACTTTACACAAAATTAAATGCAATTACCTTCATGTATGTGTTGAGTTCAGGGATTCGTCCTTCTGCAATCTCCTTTTTGTTTCCAATGTAGATTTTTCCTACAGTAGAAATTAAAGGTTAAGAAAATACAAAATAAAGGGTCTATGGCATTTTTTACTTGAAAAAACTTAGTTGAAAAAAATCTTTCACATTAAGTTTGACATCTGACGTTGTAAATTCTAATAAACGTCTACAGCTAAATCAAATTCTTATATAATGTTCATTTCTTTCTTATGTTTTATCTTTTCGTGCTTTTATCCTTATTTTTCCTAAATTCCAAATAAAATAACCTAATATGTGAGGTGATGGAATTGTGTGAAATCCAATAAGACTGAATGGTAAGCTGCTTTTCAGCATAGTGTGGCTTGTTATTACTAAAACGTGGCAGTCAAGATGATAAGCAGTGACTGTCTATAGCTTCTTTAAAGTATTGTGAAAAGCTATTGCTTTTGGTTCTTGTCACGATTTGGCGTTTCAGATCATCTAAGAAATCATGTTAGACATATATATCCAAGTACATGCAAAACAGATATTTCAGATTATAATTAAACTTTATTAAGGGCAAATAAGGTATCGCAACTGATCTGGTATGAACATGGAAAAACAAGCCCTAAATGTGAGAGTTATGCGGTTCTTGGTAGCAACGATAGAATCAAACATTGCGGCAACTAACAATGAGCAACTGTCATGGAGTTTACACCATAAAGAGAAGCTTCTTGCAAACATATCAAAGCTTACTCTATAAAAACACCTGTAGATGGTATGTGATTGATTGACTGACTCAACTGAATTAACTGAAAAACGCCACATTGATGGAACAAGGCACCTGTGGTTATGTGCTTTTTAATGTCCTGCTGCACAACCTCAGTTAATTTAGTAAGTTAAATTTGATCTCAATTAATAACTAGACTGTTTGTCAAACATTCTCTCAATTGATTTTTTGTTTTTTGTATAGAGCATTTTTGTTGGTTTAGGCAATTAGAGTAAATAGTCCCCGTTTTAAAGGCCCAGACCATCACACTACCACCAAGTTATAACTTTTCAGTTCAACAAAGGTTAATGTTAGTTCAAAGCACTGGTATCTTTTGAGATGTTTTTGCCAACTTCATGTGGTGTCATTTATGTGATGTTCTCACTCTATGGTTCCTGTATTGATTAGGTCTGGGCGTGTACGGCGAAATTATACTCAGTTTGTCAAAAATATGCTCACCAATATTTGATTTTTGTGAGGTGGGGTAGAAGTTTTTACCTGAGGTGAAGTTGGTTTAAATAGTTTTTTTCTTTTTACAGACTGGAATTGTCATTTTAAAAATAGTTTTTTTTTTTTTTACTAATGTTATTTTAATATTAAAATTATCTCGATCATTTAAAAGATGTACTTGTGATGAAGATAAAATAAAAGAAACCTGAAAGTTGATGGATACTCTTGTCAGATCAGTATAAAAGAAACACTATGTAAAAAAAAGGGATTTGGAAACTGCACTTTTACAGATTTATTTATACTTTTCAGTTTGAGCTGTTATTAGGCTGCGACAAATATTAATATGCTAAAATGTTCCAAGCTATTTTTCAAACTACAATATGTTTGGATGCAAAAACTGTTCTGTGAGGAAGATCAAAATGAGAGATCTCTGGACATCTCTGGACCAAAGATGTCAAACATCTGTTGAGACTTTTTAGTCAACTTAAACATTCTTTCGAGATTACATCTAATTACCCTCCTGATTTGTTTACAGATTTATTTAAGATTTGCTGAATAAATGAAGGACAGAAACAAACACATTCTGACAGGAACATACCTTTATTAAAAGCTTTAAGATTAATGAGAAAAGGTTAAACTGACAAATAAGAGCCTCCGTTATCATTTTAACCCTTCCAACTATCGCTCCCCCCCCCCATCCCTTTCGATCCTGATGAGATCTGGCAGTCCAATTAAACCAGCAGACTCCATGGTGGCAGCTGCTATATCCGAGTTTCTGTAAAAGTAGAACTTTCCTAATAGAGTGAAACACATCATAGCCTTAAGGTTTATAAAAATGTGTTAAATTGTTCCCAATAAAGACTCTGATTTTGACTATGGACTTTCAAAGAACAAATTGGGTTAAAGAAAGACTCGTGTTTAAAGAGTTTATCTCATGGATGTGTTACAGGTCATGTCCCCAAGGGGGAGAAGACCCTGAGGCAAACCCACAATCTACTGGGGGGGAATATATATATCCCTGCTGGGTCAGGATGAACTTGAAAGCAATGCTGAGGAAAAGAAGGTTTAAAAATGCGAACATCATGAAATGGGACCTGAATTAATGAAATGTCATGCATGGCATCATGTTGTAAAAGCAAAGTCTGATTTAACTTTGTTTCAGAGAGATTTTTCTCTAAACATTTACCTCCATTTTTTGGCAGTTGATTCATTAAAGGAACTGGGTTATTAAATGTGGCAAAAGGATGTTTGTTGCAACAGCTTCTTTTTTTTTACTTCCTATCCAAATGTAACTCACTATTCTAAAACCTCATTTCAACATTAATTGCCCAAGAAACTTTACTAAGAAGCCCAAAACCCCTGCAAGAGCAAGAATTACTCAAAACATAATAATAAAAAAAGCTTCAATAAACAGAATAAATATCATTCTTCCCCAACTGATGCAACTGAACTAATATCTTCAAATAATGAACTGTATCCTCGACCTCTTAGATACTTGTGTAGCTCAGAATTTGGACCTAAAACGGAGAGTTAAAAACAGTTTGGTGGACAAAAACATGAACTTCCTTATGTTCAGGTTCACTTCTACTTTTTAAAAACATTTTTTCTGACCTTTACTGACCAGCCATTCTGCTCTTAGGACTGATCTGTGTTTATTCTGTCGGTTTTGATTGATATTGTATTAATGCTGTGAATTTTGAAGCAGTTGTGATGTCAACATCTGTAGGTCTAAGGTTATGGTTGTCACATAGCAATGTCCGCTGTTATCTCTGAGTCAGCGATTACTTCCTGCCTTAAGCAGAGGTGTCTGGGTACCTTGGTAGTGGTGTTTTTTTTTCAAAGCCAGGCTCTGTTGTTGTAATGAATTTTCATTTTAGTGCTAAGTAGGGTTGGACAGTTAATTGCATTTACAATCCAATCCAAATGTACAACAAAAATGCTAGTTTAAAATCGCAGAGGCACAGGATTTTTGATCAAGCTACATTTGAACAGAGCAAGACAATAACTTTCTCACTGCAGTCCTTTTTTGCTGTACTAATAACAGTAATTCGGGTTTCCTGCCATACAGTCACAGCTAGCCAACAGATCCCTGCATGTGAGCTAGAAATGTGCATTTTCTCAGACAGCAGTAAACTGTTAAGGGACTTTGGTCCAAAAAGCATTCAAGGCAAAAGAGATAATGAAACCTTGGAGCCAAACATGTACAGTATGTGTATGTAGAGGAAAAGAAAACCAAAATGCAATCACAATGGCAATGTTGACTTTTGTTAAACATCCCACAGTTCCAGTGAAAAGTTGTTAAAAAATATAACCTTTTTATAATGGCACAGTACTGAGGAATTGTGAGAGGATGTTAAAGCAGAAAATGAAAGCCATCAACTTTAAATTATTCAATTACATATTTATTAATCACATTAATTAAACACATCTTGAAGTGCCAGATATGGACCGTGGGCCTTCAAATGTCCAGTTCTGATCTTAAAACTAAAATTTCAAACTGTTTAGTGACATAAAGTAGGTTAGATGTTTGTTTTCTTTTTTTTCTTTTTGTCATATTCAGCGACAGACCCTTATGGTAACCATTTTGTCATCATATATCAACATATTCACAAAAAAAGAAACTGAACAATGATAGAAAATATATTAATTGAAATATATAAATAGAAAATATATAAATTGCATTTTAGTGCAAATCTTAGTTTTTAGATGAACCTTCATTTGGGAATAGTCAGTTTGGAAAGCTTGTCCCCATTCTATCTAATGACCTGCATAAAAGCGGCTCCTGTTTTGGATGAAGGTTGGGATCATGAGTGACTGACCTATTCTTGCTGTCAAGCTCCTCAACTGCTAAGAAATACAATACAAAGAAAATAACACACGAAGCAAACACATTAATTCACTGTTTCAATAAATATTGACAAAAACCACTAATATGTAACACAGGACTAATGGCTGCAGTTCAGATGAGGATTGTGTGAAAAAGGACTTTAAGCAGCAGCTTTTAAAAAAAATTGTTTGGCTCCAAATGCAAGAAGCAAAATTAATGAACATTTCAAAGTAAAGGTTAGAGGCTGTAATGATAAAAAAAAAAAAAAAATTGTTCATACCGTTTCATCTTTGTTCAAATGGCTGCAGAGCTCCAAAAGGGGAAAATGAAACTACTAACAGGCACTATGAAACCAGAAATTAAAGTAGTCGTGCTGATTGTAATACTTCTTTCTTTTCTCTAAATATGCTGTACATGGCTAATGGAATAAATATTTTCACTAAATTTCAAAACAAAACATATAGTGATATTTAATTAATTATAGAGAAAAAAATAAAAGTTATTCAAACTCCTCCAAGTTATCCTACAGTAAAGGAGCAAAAAAATACTGATGTTGGTTGTGAATTTTTATGGCCATTAGGTCCATAGGAAGAGAGGATTGGTCCTGCTGACATCATTTTGTTCTTGTTCTGCTTTGGGAGCTCTAACTGTTTGTTCTTGACTCATATTCTGGGCAAGGCTTATTCTTTTGTGGTGTCTGAGACATAAGTAGTGGGTGTGCTGCAGAGGGATGGACCAAGGAGGACTTCCTCAGAGTTCTACACTTTCTTGTTAAGTATGAAATATCATGGCCAGAAATAACTTTTTTTGGTCTTGCCACTTTGATTAATCATTACACATCTTCTTGTTAAGTATTTGCAAACAATTTGTTATTTATAGAGGTTATTTTTAAATGGGATTTTTGAAGAGACTTAAATATCAAGGACGAATAATTCAGATTAATCGATCATCAGACTCTGAATCCATATTTACCATTACTATAGAAGATGATTAATATTTCTAAGAAAGTATCGTCATGCACAGCAAGGTAAATATCAGTAATCAAAATGGTACTTCAGATTATCATTTTAGGGTTAGTCAAATGAAAAACATATTTAACCATAAATAACACAATAATATCAAATATAAAAATGGGCAATACCCCTAAAATAAGAGGGTTTAAGACATAAATTAAATACTGTTAAAGGCATTTAATACATATAAAGACTTTATCCAACGCACTATTTTTGAAAATTTGAAGAAAATTTGAACATTGATCACAGAAACACAAAATACAAAGTATCTCATAACCACATTTTCAAACAAAAATTTGCTTATTAAGCTTTGCATGTATTTTTGGCAACATTACAAGATAAGAATCAAGCTGACCAGCTATCGTCAGGAGACACAAGGGAAGACGAGTGACTTTTTGACACATAAGCCTTCTAGTTGTAACTGAGTTGTGCCTGGTTCAGATATGACATGTTAAAGCCACAATTTGATACATGGATCGGATATTGTCTCTGATATCAACTAATCAGCTGAATTGGATATTAGCAATTTGATATCGGATATCATATCCAGTGCACTTTAACATGAAACTGGTATTTCTTTCTTTATACTTCTTGTTCGCTTATAAATAATACAAAGTACATTCATATCTGCAATAATTTGTTACCTTTTTAATCATTGTTGATGTCAAGGCTAAAGACTTCACTTGCATAACAAGATAAATGGTTCATTCATTCAAGCCACAGCCAATCATGTAACAAATAAAATGGCAGCAGACGCCATAAGAAACCACAACAACTTATGCTTTCACATTCTTGTTCCCGCAGAAATATAAAAATCCCTACAATTGTAGATTTCTACAAAATAAGAATCTACAATTTTAAAGATGAAATTCTAGATTCCAACAACAGGTGTGATCGAGGCAGCTATGCCCTCCTGTGCTAGCGTGATCTTTTGTTTTTGTTGTTGTTCGCCTGTGGGCTCAGCAGCTCTTGCTATGGTCACAACAAATGCCCCGCCTTAAACTACAATGCAGCAAAATTTTTGGTCAAACCATTCAGAAATAGGAAGAGAAAGAAAAGATGTAATGTTGTGCGTTTGTGAAAACCTCAAGATGTACCCCTGAACTACATGTTTTAGATGTGTCTCCGTTCCAGCTCAGCAAAATCAAATCATTGCATCACCTCCTCTGCATTCACTCAACAGCCAGAAAAGCCTGGTTAACATCCATTAGGGTCAGGAGGGTGGCAGCAGGTAGACATTGCCATGGATGAGGCTGAAGTAAACAGTGACAATGACAGAGATCTTTAACTGGTCTTTTATTCTGTTTAAGGTTTTGTCTGATGTACACCAATGGTACAACGACAAATACGCGTCTTAATTAAAAATGCTTTAACTTTTCACAAAAAACTATCATTCAGTCTACTACTATGCTTTTGTTTTGCATGACGATGCTAATTGGCAGCATTGAGCTCATTATAGGCCTGTCGATGTCCAAGAAATTCACCAGTTGTACTGGGAATAGTTTTTGGGGGTGAAGACTTGAAAATCTTCTGAATGCCACAGAACTTACCAACCAGAAAATATTATTATTATTAAATAATAATTTAGTTTAAAATGGCAGCTTCAGATCTTCAAAAAAATCAGTCTATTCCAGTCTATGTTGTATGCTTCAAAAACTCCTTCAAATACATTTTTTATTTATTTATTTGAATCCGTGCAGTGCAAGAAATCTAATAAAAAAGTCAAAAAGAGAAGAACAATTACCAGTAGATGTACTCTAACTCTAATCTGTTTTCCTTATGCATTATGCGAGGTCACCAGCAGCCTGTCTGTGTTTTTGATGATAAATTAGGTCTTTATTACATCGTTTATTAAGAAATGGTCAAACAAATCAAAAACTGACCATGATTTGTTGTTCTGTGGTTGAAGTACTATATTCCAAGTAAGTCATTGATTTTCCAAAAAAGTCAAACTTAAGAGTTTTAAGAGTGACAATTCTAAACCATTTTTCATGTTGGCAGTGATTGGCTTAAAAACGTAATCTAATTTGAAAGGATTAAAGATATAATTATATCATTTG
>JAUZNJ010015364.1:0-17541 GCA_034780135.1 Jordanella pulchra
AGAGGGCTCCAGCCCGGGAGACCCACGACGCACTCTGCTGGAAGAAAGGTGGAGCGGCAGGCTCCGGATCCCAACAAGAACTGGATAACAAGTGCAGCATTTTATTGCGACAGGTTTTAATTACCTTTGTTTTTTATGAATAAAGTTTCTTTAAGAAGAACTGTGCAAAAAACACACTCCTAGTGTTTTCCAGCCACAGTTTGCCTCACTGTCTATAAATGACAGTCGTATCAGTCTGGATTCTTCTTGCCCGTAATGAATGAAAACCAGTACATCTAATAGTTTAGCACCACAAGGAATCCTAATTGACCACCGGAGAGCACCTTGAACTATTGCGCACACAAAGGCGCTTGCCCTCACGCACTGACTGCGGCAAGTACCCCCACACATACACACACACACACACACACACACACACACACACTTTTAACTGTGACGCACAAGGAGACAGGGCCACAATGGCTCTCTTATTGCTAATTGGCTGCTTAATCCCAAGGAATGCTTGTGATTAGAACCCGGCGGTGGGTCAGGATCTTGCTCAACACCCTTGTCCACAATGGGTGAGCTGTAACAGAGCACCGTGATGAAGAGTCACGCAGAAAGGAAAAAGGGAGTACCTGAATATTTGAAACATATAACAGTGATCATGGATTGTGATATGAGCAAAACCCCAATAAACTACAGGGAGACATCCTGATCATTAGAGCAACACAGTGATGTGATTGTTAGTCCCTTGGAAGTCGGATTTTTCATTAATTTATTATGTTTCATTCTGAAAAAGTTAACTGGAAAACCTCTGAAATTAAACTTGGGGCAGTTTAAGTCTCTCACAAACTGTAACCTCATATTCCAAAATGGCTGCCACAAGTATATAAGGTGTTGGTAGATGCAGGTTCTATTATATAAGCATTATATCTATATGCATTAATTATTGTTCAGTATTGAATATGAAACAACGAAGTGTACCTTATTATTCAATCATGCAGTGCTGTTCAACTGGTTGGTCTGTCGGTGTAGTGGCAATTGTTTGTCAAACCAAACATCCAATAAATGTCCCATCAGCCACTATGAGGCACTGGGGTCAAGTTTCTTCACGCAGGCTAAAGAAGGTCAATGTCCAAACTTGTTGACTGTCTTGGTTGCCTTTATTTTCCTTTTCAGTAAACAATTAGTGTTCAAACTGTCCATTCTCATCTGTACTTCTCTAGCTCTGTTAAAATCCATAGGCCCCAAACCCAAATTCCTTTTTGGTCCTTTACCAGGCCCCCACATTTATAGGAAGTGGACTGACACACATCACTTCCTGTTTGACTCTGGAAAAAAAATAATAATAAAACAAATAACAAATAGAATCAACAATTATTAACCTGCAAATCAGCCATGTAAGCAATACAAAACAAAACAAAAATAGAAATTTAAGAATAAACTAACAAAATTCAAATGGATATAGACACAAAGAATAAATAGCTCCAATAGTCAGGATTCACTTTTAATAATCTGTAATGGGTAAAGTTTGGTCTACATATTTTCTTTCATTATGATTTGGTCCTACATTACAAAAAATGAAGGTTACACTGGTGCTAAACTTTGCTAAATGATATTTATCTCTTTAATCATCTAAGAAAAATATAAAATGACCGTTTAGTTTAGAGCCAGCAGAAAGCTGTGATACACAA
The DNA here is from genome assembly GCA_034780135.1 of Jordanella pulchra. Taxonomy (NCBI): domain Eukaryota; kingdom Metazoa; phylum Chordata; class Actinopteri; order Cyprinodontiformes; family Cyprinodontidae; genus Jordanella; species Jordanella pulchra. The sequence goes on from JAUZNJ010015364.1 coordinate 1,677, forward strand.
GGGGTTTTTGCTCATGGTTATCTGTTCGTAGCCCTCTCACAGCGACCACCCAAACACTCCCAGATGGAGGATTTAAAAGTGGTGGAGGATCCTCCAATCATGGCTGTCTTTGGCTAGTCTAATAAGAAAGCAGCTAACCACTAAAGCCTCTCGTTTACTTCAGTATAAGACTCACAAAAATACATACAGGGTGTCAGAGTTAATGCCCTTACCAAATAAATCAGGGGCTCATATATGTACTTAACCAGACTATCTCGTCATTTAGACTAGAAATGTATGATGTTTTAATTTTGCCAGTATACTGCCTTCATCAAGGCCCTTTAAAATACTCTTAAAGGCAGAATGCAAATGTTTTTATGACCATGAAATCTTAAAAAAGATATAGATGTGAATAGGCACCAAACTGCTGCATCTCTAATTATCTTGAACATATTTAGATAACTTAGATGAAAGTTTGAAAAATGTTTGTTTTACTCAATCAAAGAGAGGAAGCAAATTTACATCATACGGCGTAACAGATCATAATATTTTATGCATGTTTAAAAAACAAAACATTAAGTGATACAGATGTTACAAAAATATATAATAAAATATAGTATAATATAATATTGAAAATAATAATAAAGAGGAACATGTTTTAATTAGAACGTCTGCTGCTTTTGAATAAGTGAAGACTAAGAATATTTTGGTTTTAGGCCTTAAGGACTTATATTGGAGTTTGTTTCCCACAGTTCAGTAACATAGGAAGATATGTAAGCATCCAGGGAACAAAAGGTTAAAGTCGGGAGCTTAAAGCATAATTAACCATCTCATGTTTCTGCTTTTGATCAACAGGTTGGTTGAAAAACAAACAATATGTAATATGTTCCCATAACCCTTTAAAACTAAACTGAGTTTTTGAGACCTCTGCATCATCAGTCTGATATTTTTGTTCTTGAAAAGCCTGACTTACAAAATCAGACACATATAATGATCAGAAAATGTATAAAAGATTAAACAAAAATGCCTAATGTACCACAATTGATGCAAATAAATGATCTAATACAAATTATAACAAAAATAAAATGTCAACTCTAACTTTAAAAAATCAGAATTTTCTCTCCATTATTTCATAATCCATGGTTTAAAAGGGTTAAATGTGGTTAACAGCAGAAGGCAGATGGTTTCTTGGAGGGGCCAGAGTGGGGCCAGCATGTTTTCATGTGAGCACAGAAAAGGATAAAACAAAAAACTTGAATTAAATGAAATTTCCATGTCATTAAGTTTATTTAAACTTTTATGTTTTTTCAACTGAAAATTTGTATTGTGATTTAAAAATGTTAATTTTATTTACCTAAAAGTAAAAAGAACCCCTTTTCCATGAAGAAAAAAAGGCACCTGAAATAATTAGTTGCTATAATATCCTCCCCAGGATCAAATAAAGCTATTCTTTGGACTATTAGGTTGATATACATTCAAAATTCAGGAATATGACATATTTTTTACCTGTTGTAAATGAAAATTCCAAGTTTAAATCAAATCAGAATTAGAATTTAAATGAAACCAATAAATTCAGCTGTAACAAATGATATATATATATATATTTAAATGGCTTAAATAACATTTAGTTGATTGAAAACTGTGACTATCTAAATCTATAACTGAAGCTATGACCTAATTTTTTAAATCATAGCTAAAGCTGATCTGAAAAGAAAAATGAAATGGCTAAAAGGAAGTTATCAGCAACTATGTCCAGTTTATCATTGTTATAATTTTCTTTTAGTATTATGTCTTCAGTGCAGGGGCCATAACAGGGACCAGGTCCAGTTATGCAGGGGCACTGGCCCCTGTTGGCCCCCATGACTATGCATATATACTAAACAGGCACAAACTTTCTAAAATACAAACATTAAAAAAATACTTCAAATTTCATTTAAAACACTTAAAAAGCTCGTTATCTAGGCTAGTTACTTTCAACCCAAATGAAAAGAATAATAATAAGAAGAAGAAAAGCTAATAAACTTGGGGTAAGTAATTACAAGGAAAAATAATATAAAAACTAAAACACGAATTACTAATAAATAAATGCAATGATATATATCGCATTTCAGGGCGAAAACAAATGTTTAAGAGCCAAAATTTTATTTTAGGTCTTGGCGATGAGCCCTAATTATCTCTGAGGGCTAACAAAGAACACAGTTCAAAATGAGGAAAACATTTAATCAGTTTTTAATGAAACTATGGAACCGTCACAGTGACCAACTGAATGGAGTATTGGACTAAGAAAAAGGCAGGTCGATGGATTGCAGACCTGATTGCATCTGGAATTAGGCAGTTAACTCACAAGAAAAAAAACAATAGATATTTAGATATCTGTCTAATTCTAACCAGTATCTTTAGGAATCATTAATACAAATATTAAGATATAAACATAAGAAGCCGAGCTGTAAACAAAGCAGAGCTAATGGTGTCCGATCCAGGAAGAAAATTATGTCTATAGATGTTTACATTTGTGAAGGAGCTGCTATTTTTTTTTTTTTTGCGCAGATTTGTCCGCATAGTTGCGAATGTTCCTAGGTGCACAGTGCGGAAAGTCTGTCCAAACAGATGTCACACGGAGGGGCATAGAAGCCAAAAATTATGTAATTTGGCTGCACAAACTTGTGTCAAGCATAAACCAATCTTAAATCACCATAAGCATAGTTAGACACAGTGAAATAAAGATTCAGTTTTTTATACTAAATCTATTTTCTACACCCAAACATTAATTAAGTGTGAATCCTTGCAAAACGACAGCAGGATGAGAGCTGTAGGTCTGATAAACAACGGAGACACAGCAGCCGCTCTCAGTCTGGAAGCTGATCCTTCAGTTTTGAAAGAAGAGGCAGATTTATTTGTAAAGTGCAATTTCAGTAGAAAGTCTATTTAAAATACTTTACATTAATTAAACAGTAAAATATAAGGAAAATTAAAGCAGAATAAAAGCAAGTAAAGATAGAAACCGGTAGTAAAGTAAATGAAACAGTTGTGCCATAAACTTAAGCTAATATTACCTCAGTTTAATTTTAAGATATTTATAGGCAGCTCTAAACAAATGGGTTTTAACTTTAACTCTTCTTATTGATGCTGTTTGAACTTTTAATGCCGAAGCTCCAAAAGCCACTTTCAGTTGACTCGTCTCATTATACTGGGGAACAGTCACCGGACACAAAAATAACAGTTTGCACTTTACTTTGGATTACAGTTTTCTTTCAAGATGCAGTCTTTACCTCAGTCAGCAAATCAAGACTGCCAGGATTACGCCCCCCTAGTGCAGCCTGTGCCAAGCAGCACTAAGAGAAATACTACTTGCCTTCTCCTATTGGTGGGTTCAAAAACAATCTAATCTCCTTAGAGTTCAGTTCAAGAGAATTACATCATTTTGACCAGTTTATAGTTTCCTTCAAGTCCTCAAGTAAGTCAGACATTATAAAAAGCTAAAACATCTTCAACACGTAGTAAAGCTGGATGTCATCTATGTAAAATGGTTACATGAAACATGATGATCCACCCAAATGAGGTTTGTATGTGGCATTAAAAACAGAAGTTAGATCAGGAGAATACTAAAAATGAAGCCTCTGTTTATGAAATAACATCTAAAGTGGTTCCGGAGATCCACTAAAAACAAGTGGCGTTCAGTGGGAAGAATGGATGCCTTGAAATCAAAAAGTCTGATCTTCAATTACAGTTTCCTTCCCTGCAATAAGCAGACTCCAAGTTTCCTACAAATCTGCATATCAGTGTAGGAATGTGTGCAGGTCTTGAGTAAAATGCGTTGAGTGGTTGTTTTAAAAGCACAATATAATTGAAGTTTGTCAAAATAGTTAATTCTGTTAATCAACTTGTTAATCTCTAAAGTGCTTTAAACATTAAATGTTTGAATACTTGAATGCAGAAGAAAAAATTTCCTCTAAAATCTTTTTTTATCTTCTCGCTAACAGAATAAACATTTCTTTTAGGCTTCCACATCTACCACCGTTGAGAGGAATATTTCTCATATCTTATTAACCACGTGGCAGCACAAACTTTAAATCAGTTTGTCGTTTTCTTGGAGGGTTTTAAAGGAATTATCTCTAATTAAACATTCTCAAAACGTTGTTTGTTTTGGAGTTAATCTGTTGATGTATGGAGCCTGCGATGCCGTCAGCTATCTACTCTGCTTATCAATTTCTCAGTGAACAAGCCTGTAGAAAATCAACAGACAAGAACTACAGGACAGTGTGGTTACAGGTAGATGGGTAGGTTGGGTCTCTGTCTATGTGTGTGTTCTGTTGGAGGTCCAGCCAGGCTGCATCACTGCTGACACACTGCTGCTGGTAAATCCAGCTTAGTGTGTCTAAAACAGGCCTTCAAAATCTGCCACAGGGCACATAATGCAAGGACCGCTGTCACCCTCAATCACTCACACACACCTAATCCCCACGCTGTGACCCAACACAGGCACACACATACACACATGGCCAATGCTCTGGGTCCATTCAGCTGGGCAGGCTTGTCCCAGTACCAGGAGACACCAGCCACAGGGTCAACGTTTCAAGCGGAGGGGAGGGAAGGGAGAAAGACTGTGTTGTGCAGCGGGGTATTAGGAGCAGAGGAGGTTCAGGCGAAGGTTTGGGAGACGTGTGGAGGTACAGATGGAGGGAAAAGGCAGGGTTTCAGAGAGCAGAGGGGTCTGTGTCTAAGTTGCAAAGCAAGAGAAGCTTAATAAAGACTTGGAAAAAGGATGTGAAGATTTGCATTAATAGAAAAATATTAAAAATGTTAATTCATTCCACAAACCGAACGAATTAATATCCTGACAAATTCAGGCACCTTGTAGTGTTTTTAGAGACGCAAGAGCTTAAAATGATCCAAGCTTCAACTGACTGCAAAAAGTCACGGTGATTAAACTTTAAAACGAATATAAAGATGAAAAAATAAAAAGGTCACAATCACCAACAGAAGATTCATGTTGTTATTTATTTATTTTTTTTTAAATCAGAATTTTTTAAATGTGTTGTGTTTTTCTTTTTTCTAAAATCTGACAGCTTCTTTTAAAATTCAACTCACCTGATTTGAAATCATTTGTGTAAAAAGTTCCTGAACAGGTCAAAATGAATTTCTTTGAATTTCTAACCTAAAACCAACCAAAATGGCCTATTTTATGCAGGGAAATTCACAGGTATGATTCAATCAAATGTATCTGGTGTCCAAGATCAATCAGAATAAATAGTAAACCCTATCTGGGTTTTTCCCAGCAAAACATTCACACTGAAAATAATTTTAAAGCCGTTTTCTAAAAACATATTCTCTTGTTCCAAAGCAAATCTTTAATTGCGTAAAAAAAGATTTTTAACTGAACTTTCTTCTTTTTCTTGCATTTTTCTGCACTGCTGCAAACCGAACCGCTCTAACAGCTCCGTGTGTTTGTTTGTGTTTTTTAGATCTCGGAGAAACCAGCAAGGATAAAGAGTTTGGGATGACAGAAGCTCCAACATCAACCTCATCTCTTAGCTAATAGTGTGAGATGATTGTCATTTTTCTTTTGGTTGAAAATGAAATGCAGCTCTTCAGCCAAGACAGTCTAACTAGGTTAATGCAGATATTGTGGGTTTTAGGTTGATTAGAAATTAATAATGTGAGTCATAAAATCAAATTATAAAGTCTTCCTCTTGCATGTTCAGTGAGATCAACAATTTAATTTAGTTTATTTATATAGCGTCAATTCACCGACTCATTGACTGGACAGCAATCCCTCACACCAAGCATGCATGTAGTGACAGTGGAGATGAAAAACTCTCTTTTAACAGGAAGAAACCTCCAGCAGAACCAGGCTTAGTGTGAGCAGCCATCTGCCGAGGAAGACTGGGGTTCAAGAAGACAGAAGCAGACAGACAGAAAGAAGCAGAGATATAAAAGGCAGTTGTCAGCTCCACAGGCGGCCTCGTCAGGAAAGACACAACCAGGCAGACGAGCTCCAAGCCAGCTCCCATGTCAGAGGATGAAAGGGAGCATATCCAGTTAGTCACAGTAAGAGAAACAGGACTGATGGACTTAGTCCGGCTTGTGTTTGCAAACAAAATAATGATCCGGTCTTGGCCTCCACCAGTGGTTATTCCTGGGACGGTTCAGACAAGGTAAGCAGAGTCTGATCAACTGGGCCGAAAATCTGTTGAATTTACTTTTAGGAAAAATCTTTATTTTTCTTTTCACCAGTGCACTCTCAGGGCATCCATGGTTCACTGTGGCATCAGTTCATCACCTTTTTATTCTTAAATGTTTACTTAAAACTAATAGGCTAAACTGGTTGATACCTCTATCGGGAAACATTTTCTCCAGTGGCGGTTCAGGACCAAATTCAACAAGGGCCAATGTAGGGTCAATCCTTTTAAATGCTGTTCTGATCTTACAACAGCTGTTATAAAGAAAACTTTAAAAAGCATGTTAAGCTTTTAAAAAGCTTTTAAAAAATCCAGCATCGGCCAGAAAACTGCAATCAGGGCAAAACTATCATCCTGTCTCAACACAACGCTAAAAGGGCAGCACTATGATTTTTAAATCATTGTTAAAATAAAAATATTGAGGTAAAACCAAATAGATTCCAGAGACCAATCCGTTACGGTTTTATGATCATGAAAATTTCATTTAATATTAGGTCTGAAGAACAGGGACCATAAAAGGGCCCAGGAACAGTCCTTCAGGGGGAACTGGCCCCCGTCTATGTCGCCCATAATTTTTTTATATTTTGTTATTTGCAGCAGCAACTTGTTTTACAAGCATGTTTCCCAGCTTGTATTTTGTTTCCCTATGAATTACCTCTCAACAGTGATTTTCCCAAAGGTAGGTCTATAAATAGGTTGATTTCTGTTGTATATTTCAGTGTTATTAATAATTTTTATAATTTATTTTTGACAAAGAAAATGGCATGAATCAGGAGACCATTAATAAAGATGAAATCACTTTTGAAACAACAAAAAAAAACCTTTTATTCAAACTTACTTGTGCTGAAATTGAATATTAGCCATTTTAATGCTAGTTTATAATAGATCTGCACTCCAGCTTGTTACTACTGTGTTTATTTATAGTATTGTAAACTATTGGTTTGTCTTGTTAATTTGAACAGACCTAAACACAGCTTACACTTGAATTGATTTTTAATCTGATTGTTGAATTCTTGTGAAATACAAATGTTTGATATCTATAAAATGTTAACCTCTATTTTTTAACTAAATAAAAACTTTCTAACACTGCTGATTTGTCCCTCGATTTGTTCATGTTATTGAACAATGCTTAAAGGAGCACAGTGCTGCGCTCGGGTGGACGCACCTTTCTGTCCTTATTAAGACATGGCATTAAACTTAACCCTAACACCTTATCTTTAATCTATCAATTATCGCTACACACTTAGACCTTCTGAAACAAGCAAACACTTTAGCCTTTTACTGCTAACCCCTCAAAGGATGCTCCACCAGGGTTGGGTCCTGATAAAACTCGTTAGTCTTTTGACTGTAGGTGATTTTACCAGAAAAAGGTCCTAACGGAGTAAAATAAATAACCACACACACTTAGAAGGCTTAGCAGTTTAAATGTTGACTCCAGTCGAAACAGGCATCTTTAAATAGTCAAGTAAACAAGAATTATGAAACAAGGGTCAAGAAGCTGACTTTGTGTGCACAACACTGCCATCCGGCGGCCAGTTAAAGTAGTGCATCCTGTTGGAGAGTGTGAATTAAGTGAAATAAACACGAGTTTTTATTATTTATCCAGACAGTATTCCTATTTTCGAAATCTCCATTTTACTAAAAGATCAAAAGACGCTGTTCAGTTTTCTTTTAAGCCTCTTTTATTATGAAGTGTTGTCACAGAGGTGGAAGGAAGTCCCCTGCTTGGTCGTAGAATTCATTAGTATATAAAGATAGGTTATCAGATGTGCTGCTCAGTGCCAGGATTGTTACTTTAAATTTTATTTTCCTTTTTAAAAACACTTAAAACCCTTTAGAACAGCATTTCACGATCAGATCTATCTCACTGGATACGGAGGGAAGTTTGTCCCTCCTGGTCTTCAGCTGTGCAGCGACACTGAAAATGAAATGCCGTAAACAATTGTTGACTTGGCGTCTGTGAGGGTCCCTCTACTCTCGCTCTGCTATGGCAACAAGGTGGGCTTCAATCTCAGCCTCCGTCAGGGTCCTACAGGAAGGAGAAGACGAAACATTTCAAAATACAAAAGCCATCCTAGAGTACTAAAACCACTTGAAATTTTTATTTTACATTTTGTGATGTTAAAACAACAAAGCTGACAGGAACAGGATTTAATCGCATAAATCAGCAGATAGTAGCGCAGAATAATAAAGCAAACAGAATAGCTATGGCTTAAACATTCGAAATATTTAAAAAATTCTGTATGTTTTTTCACTGATTTATTTCCCATTAAGTTAAACCTGCAGCTGGAAAATTAGTTCAGCATCTCCATAAAGCTTATCAGCAAAAATAAAGAATGAACTTTAAAATGTACTGCCATATCATGGGTCAGCCATTTTACCCTGAGCACAGCAAAATAAAAGTTCTTTAGAGCCAAATAACACACACAACCTTTAAATTGAACACAATCTATTATTTTTTTTTATTTTTTTTTTATTTTTTTGAGTTTTTACAGCACTAGTGGCTTGTTTTTTTCAGACAGTAGGGTAACAGGAAAGGGGGAGAGACATGTGGGAAAAGACCACATGCCGGATTCGATCCCAGGTCGCCCGCATCGAGGGCTAAGGCCTCCGTACATGGGTCGTGTGCGCTAAACACTGCACCACCTGCACACCCAACACAATCTATTACTTGTTTTAAATATCTGCTATATGACATCTGCTGCCATTTTATTCAATGACGAACGGATTATTTGTGTTTTTAATTTCTAATCATTTAACACCAAATGTATCATATTATAATTTCTGGTTCCTCTATCATCAGTATGATATTTTTATTCTGGAAAAACCTGATTTCAAAAGAAAAGGTGGATCAACAAACCATCACTGGCTGAGAAAACCGACCCCCTGAGCCCACATTCAACCAAGAGCAGTCGGTGCAAAACACCACATAAATGTCATTGTATTTAAATGAGCCAGCTGATCCATTTTATGGTTACCAATGGCAACAAAAGAGTAAAGGGCAAAAAAAAAAATGCAGAAAAAGATTGCTGGTGAGTGAAGTGAAGTAAGTAGAGGCGTGGAACCGAAGGAAGCTTAATGAATGGAAACAGAGACTTTAATGGACCGATCATATTATCAAAGACTACAGACGATGCATATCTCAGCTTCACATCAGTATTTTGTTTCTAAAACCTACTTTGGGCAGAGAGTTAAAACTATGTTTAACACCTGTGAGTGAAGTTGCACAGTTACAGTCGGTTGCCAGGAAACACAAAGTGGTTAAAAGCTGCAATGAATTAATAAAGGAACAAATAAAATCTGAGTAGAGCTGCCTAAAAGCTCGGCTACATTATTTTATTAAATGGAGCTTAAGCGGAAGTTCAAGCTAAAACTGGACCGCTTACCTCATGCAAACAGGAGTTCATCCATCTGTGGAGCAACCAATCAGCGTTCTACTACACCTCTTGTAATCAATCAGCATCAACAGTCCAGCGTAAAAAGACTTTCATATCCACAACAATTTACTACAGTCGACTCTGATGGCCCTCATTCAACCCTCCTCCATCCCCTTCTCCACTATCTCTAGCTCCCTCCCTTGTCACTGCCCTCTCTGTTGAACTATTCCTTAAACTCATAGCCCATGCAAGGCATCCCCAGCTGGTCCGGCAGAAGATCAGCATGTCAAGCCTGGTTCTGTCAGAGAATTTTTCCCATAGGGGAGTTTTTTCTCTCCACAGTCGCTCATGCTTGCTCATTATGGAGGTCCATATGAACCTGTGTCTGACTCCAATCAGCATTCATCTGCATTCCCTCTCCGTTCCACCAGTTTCAGGCTTGGGGTTTTATTCCTACTCTATTCAACAGCTCATGCATACAATCAAGGTAAATTTCAGTCTCAATGTAGCCCGCCGAAGCCTGAGCGCCAAAGACTTAAACATTGTTTGAATAAACTCTTCTAATCACCTTCCTTCTCTCTGTGAGTTTGTCAGATTAAAATGTATTTGTTTCCTAATCTCTCAACAGATGGATTATCTTTGCTCTTTACCAAACTGCTACCTGAAGCCACGTCCATTTTTGACGATATTAAACAATCTACATTGTTTAATATCGCTGACCTAATGATCGATTCAAACACAATACTGCAGTGCAAAGGTTCCCAAACTATTGGTTGAGTTAACAAATATTTCTGCAAAGTCAATTAATGAAATAACATCACAAACAACATCAACAACCAAAGCAGTTGGTTTTGTCCATTTTTGAGAGATGCTTTTATATCTTTAAGCACTTTAACATACAGATGCATTAATTCATTTTCTTGGGTTGATCAAGGAGTGAGGTCATGACCCTCTTAGAGAAATAACAGAAACAGTTTGAAGAAATCGACATCATCATCAGGGGCCAGGGAACCTTGGTTTGTACTTGTAAAAAGTTTTCCCCTCCTTCTCCAAAATGTGGGTCAGAGTTGGTTTGAGGAAGCAGACGATTCACATCAACTTGGTTTTGGATAGATCATAAAATTTGTGTGGAAAATGATGTACGCAAGTTTCAGGCCTTATTTTGTGTGTTTATAAGCTTGATACGTCAGACCCCAGTTCTTTTCCTCATTAGCCGCCAACGTCTACAGTCGACCTGTGTAGTGAGTCTCCATAAACTCAGTCCAGTCTCAGTCGGCTTCTTAAAAATCTTCCCCAAACTCTTGAATGAATTTCACCTAATACTCTCATGACTGCATTTTATCCTTGTTAGGGTTAGCATGCATGTCTCTACCTGCATGCTTGGTGTGAGGGATTGCTGTCGAGTAGAAAACTTTTAGCTAATCTGACTGTGTGATTTGAATGAATTGTCCTTGTAAAGAGCCTTGAGATGCCATGTGTTGTGATGTGGCGCTAAATAAATAAACTGAATTGAATTGAATTGACTGCACGGCATCAGTGATGTGAGAAGGAGACTCCAAACTTAAATAACAATCACATGTATCTATTCCAATAAATTCATGGTGGCTCGGGGGAAAAAAGAGAAAGCAGTCAAAGCGCCAAACAGAAAAACATACAGATACCATCAGCAGAGGGGAAAAGGCGTCTCTGAGAAACTGATTATTGAGGATCTTGGATGTTTTTGAAAAGCATTAAGTCTTGCTTTTTTTGGACCAAAGGACTAGAGATCCAGAGTTAGCTCACAGCTTCAGCTCCTACGGCTAGAAACTAGTGATTATGGCCAAAATCTTGATGTCATGATGGAGTCAGACCTGAACCTTCAGAGGCACATGAAGAAATCAACACAATCCTGGTCTCATCCAACCAATTCAACATCATTTATATATTTCTGATAGCTAGGGGGTTAGAAAATAGATTTGTTTCTCATCTGGGATGTTTGTTCCTTATGTGATAAAAGGAGAAAAATAAAAACCTCATAAATCTAAGCCAGTCCGTTCACTTTTTATAAAGGGGTTCTCATTCTAAAAAAAGAGCAGTTACCTGAACTTGGGTTTGTCTTTGGTCACGACTCCGACCTCCAGCTCAGTGGCTTTAAAGTCCAACGACAGAACCGAGGACAGACAGGATATGGCCAGCTGGAAGAACAAGCACCAAGGTCAAAACCACAGGAAGGAACAGAGGAAAACAAAAATCTGAACATCAGTCAAAAACAATAATACATAAAGCCACGTGATTTCTGCTTCAGTCTCAGCAGTTTAGTGTTATTCTAGATCTAAATCAGTCTTTGAATGCTTACTTAACAAGCAAATCCAATACTTTATTAATGCTGAATCAACCAGACCACTCCATCAAACTTCTGTCTCTGGATGGAGACAAGAAGAAGACGTTTTCCTCATCTAAGCCTCATCCTGATTGGGTTGTTCTCTACCTGCACAGCCCTGTCATGGCTCAGTTCTGGCTTCTTCTTGAGTTTCTTCTCTAAGTAGCTGTTGGCCTCCGTCTGTTTGGCCCCGACCGCCGTGGCTCTGAAGCCGCAGTAGTATCCTGCCGGGTCACATTTATAGAGGACGGGGCCCTGCTGTGGGTCTATAGCCACCAGGATCATACCTGGAGGGCGTCAGAGGACAGAGAGCTGCTTTAACAAACAATAAAACACAACAAATAGACTTTTTTTTTCTTTTTTTCTTCATAAAATAAAAGGCTCCACTCACAGCAGCCTAGAGGTCTCATCTCGGCGTTCTGTGTGTACACCTGGGAAATATCCGCCAGCCTGCGACACAACACATCCGCGGTGATGTCGTAGCCAAACTTATATTTCCACTCTCCGGCTTCCACTCGGGCTCGGTGAACCTGTGAACGGCTGTCCGCTGCAAACAACAAACAAGCTTTAACTTCTTAGCCTTAAAAACGGACGCCTTTCCATTTAGTGACACCCGAACGCACCGTTGTGGCCCGTCATCACACAGCCGATGCGAGGAGTTAGATGGAACATATTGGTGACGGTGGAGGAGTCCAGCAGCTTGTCCTACAGAGAAATCCGCTCACATCAGATCATTCTAGGTCAATAGATCACCTTCTAACCGCTAAATAAATCAAATCAGTTCAGAAATAGGAAAGTATGCTGGGTGATCTACAAAGTGACACCAGGTTCTTCCGGGTGGTAATGTGAGCAGCAGCCTGTTTAGAGGAGCTTCTGCTTCATGCACTGGTATCTTGTTCCAGCTTTTTTGCTGACCTGAGGAGCGTTTAGCTTCGTGTTCGTGTCAGATAGCCTACCGGTACTTTCTTCTGCGTGACCACCACGACGCTGTCCGCCCCTCTGATTCCGACGGATGTCAGCCCACTCTGAGAGATGGCTTTGAAGGCATACTCTGCATGGAATCGCAGCGGCACACAACAGGAGAAAAGCATAAAGGGTTTGTTTTTTTAAGCAAAGCTACGTTTTCAAAAAAAACATTTCCTGAGGAATTTTGATGCCATGAGCAAATATTTGGTGTAAAATTACTCCGATTGCTTTGAATAAAGAACAGATGGTGTTAAAAGTATTAAAAATGGGAAGGAAAAGTTTCATGGAAACAAATATGGATAAAAAATATAGAAGCAGCCTGTTGATTTCCGGCTGGTTATTAAGAAAATGTTCACAGATGCAGGACATCTCAGGAAATCTGAGAAAGTGATTTATTTGCACCTCAAAAAAAAAGTCCTGTGATTTTCCTTTTCTCAGATTCCAGACGCTTTTTGGTGGTTTAATTTGCCTCATTAATGTGTTGAAGGGTCCAGTTTTATTTCTTCAGAGATGGTCTCACATTTCCCTTAGCAACCTTCTGATTTAGAGTAAAATCTGTGGATTCTGTGACGTTGGCCTGGACATGTATTCAGCTGCAGATAACCCTCCCAAAGCCATGACACTTCCACCTCCATACCCCAGATGTTATAAGTTTTCTTTTTCTATGTTGTTTTATGACCATTTCTAGGTGTTTGAGTTCATCTTCCAAGTTAATTTTTGTACGTTTAAAGTTCCTCCTGTTAGATTTCAGCTTAATACTTCCCTGGGATACTCCAAGTTTCTATTTTCAGCTCAAATCTGTGTTATTTAGTCTTCCTCCTTCAGCTATTCTGCCTTCTCACAAAATCTGGTTCTTATTTAGTTAGACTAGCTCTTCTGAGTAGATTATCCCTTCTCTAACTCTGCCTCCGTGTAGAAACGCTGTTATTCTCAATGTTCTCAACCGGATCCTTCCATCACTCTGCCCACTGTCATCATGAGATTTCAAATTTAGAGCTAATCGGTCCAAACCACAGCACTGCAGAAGTCCTACAGAAGTTTCCTCTTCGCAAACCTCTCATGAAAGCCAAGCTTCTTATCCTGGAGTCTTATTTTTTATTTCAAATTTTCTTTTTCCTTTTCTAACTGCTTAGCTGTATTGTATGTCAGCTTTTATCTGTCCCCGGCATCCTTGAGTGTCCTGAAAGGCATTCCTAAATAGGATGTATTATTATCATTTTTTGAAATAGTTGTGTTTTTTTTTTTTGATTTTACAACATTTTGTTATGTTACAACCAAAACTTTTCATGTCTATTACTGGATTTTTGTGACAGACTGACAAAAATGCATGGTTCAAACTTAACAAACTTAAATTTAAAGATACCATGTGAACCTGGACTTTGACTAGGCCCTTCTAACATAAAATGCTGTAAGGTTTGATATAAAGTCATCCACTGTTTCCCTGGTTGCATGTTTGGTTTATCCTCTAACAGGTTTCTCTCCAGTGTTCTTCTGTATTTCATTTGATCCATAATGCCTCCACCACCATGCTTTAGAGTGGAGGTTGATAAATCCAATCAGATGATATTTAACTTTTTTTTAGCATGTAGGCAAAATGTTTATTTTATCTTTTAGTTTAAAGAAATGGCCGTGACATTTTAGCTTCACACTTTCTGATTTATAATAGCTCTGAGAGTTGCTCATAAATTCTGATAGTGTTTTATTAATGAAATCAGCTTTAAAATATCTCCCTACCCTCTGCTGTGTTTATTGGTCTGCTGTTGTTCACCAATCTCCACAAATAAACCTCAGAGTCCCTCACGTAACAGCTAAATTCATGCTGGGATTAAATTGCACACAGATTAATTCTAACTGGGTGATTCTGAAGGCTGCTAGGATGCTTGGTGTAATTACAGGATATCAACGGACGGTCCTGAAAACCAATGAATGCAACACCTTCAGTTAGAAAGAACAAATATTCAGGTGTTTCTAGCCCTGACTTTGAAGCCTCTATACCCTGTGATGTCAGGCAGACAAACCTGGCAACCCACCTGCTTTCATTGGGCTTTTAAGTTGTTCTAAACGCCAACATGTAAGGTTAGCTATATACATTCCGACAATAACTTTAGAGTTTTATTAAATGTCTGTTTATAGAAAATATCAACGTGTACCATAATAGGTAGAAGAAACAAACAAAAAGTGTAATGCTAACAGCATTTTGACACAGATCGGTGAATAACTTCCCTTTGCTTCTGTGTTATTAACAGTTAATAGCGAATTAATGATAAATATCCGTCGCGGCTGTTTCCCTCTGTGAGCACAGAGGTGTCGGTGGAAGCGGAGAGGAGACAGGTCCTTACCGACTTGGTAGAGTCGGCCCTCGGGTGAGAAAATGGTGATGTGTCGGTCGAAACCAGCGTTGGAGCCGCGGGACATTTTCCTCCTCCGGGTCTGACCTCAGATGAACTCTGCGTGGGGGCCTGGTGTGACCTGAGTGGAGCAGGGGGATCGATCAAAGTGGAGGTTTTAGGAGTCAGCAGGTAGGAAACAGCATGGCTGCGCGGCCTCTGAATGATAAAGCAGGATAATGGAGAAACTTCCCTGACTTTTCTTCTTTTTACTTTCTCTTTCAGTTACATTTCAGAGCAGCTCCGTCTCTCTCTCTGCTATTGGTTGACAGGAAACAAGGAAGTTCACCAGGGCGGAGGGGCCCCGGGCCCTCTGCGTTTCACCTGCGCTCCTTCCATAGATTGTTATATTTTATATCCAGCCATTGATTTTACACAAACACGTGACATCTTGGTCTGTACACTGTAATTTATTTCGCATTTAATACACAGGTAGTGAAAGTATTTTCTTCTTTAAATTATTATAAATACCATATTATTTTTACAATTATATATAGCGAGCTATATCATCATTAATGTATATCTGTGTATTAATGTATAATATCTATTTATCTATCTATCTATCTATCTATCTATCTATCTATCTATCTATCTATCTATCTATCTATCTATCTATCT
>JAUZNJ010015375.1:0-17541 GCA_034780135.1 Jordanella pulchra
GGTCTCCTCTGATGAGCTGATGACCCTCAGGTGTGTGAGGGCTCCAGCCCAGGAGACCCACGGCGCACTCTGCTGGAAGAAAGATGGAGGGCAGACTCCGGATCCCAACACATCTCTTGGCAAAAGGGAGGATGGTGGAAGCTTTGAAGCTGGCTAACACATGACATGTATCCGGTGAGAATGTCCGTCAACTCCAGAGACAACGAGATGATTAGCCCAGTGCGCCAGCTAAGCTCCTTTCCTGGGGTTCATCCATCTTCTCCCGTTTGGCCCAGCATTCTACTGATGTATGGCGGTGTACAGCCAGGACAGCACGCCAGTTTGTCTCAGGGCAACACATAGACACACAAAGATGTATAACCACGTGCAGCCATGCACGGGGAGAACATACAAACTCCATGCAGAAAGACCCCAGACCAGGACCAAACCTTCTTGCTGCAAGGCAACAGCGCTGCCCACTGCCCCGCAGTCCATTTCTTTCATGGGGTTCTACCTCTTAAATAGTTAATTGACCTCCATTTCTAAACTGGAGCAGATAGACACAAGGGTTGAGTAGATGTAGCTAATCAAGAGTGAAGATGGGGAGAAAATGTTGCATCAGAAATAGACCTTGATGAAAGAGTCCCTTGGGATTAAGACCAGTAGACTTTCAAAGCAGCAGTAGAATTGGTTTAGTTCATTTGAAAGGCAAGAGTTGTCATTGGAGGAGTAGGATTTGGTTTGTAGTTTGCCATCCGTCTGAACCCCCTCTCCAGGCAGATGTGTTATTAATGCAGAAAACTGGTCTTTTAGCCTCTCTGAGTATAAAAGCCAGAGTCCCCAGTTCTGAATTCCCTCTCATTTTCACAGGATATGATATTCCTTTTTGTACTCTTGTGGACCAGATAAAACGCTTTGATGTGCCGAATTCAGCTTGCAGGCCACAAGTTTCAAACATGTAAAACTAAACATATAACTGAACCCCCACCATAGACCTGCTCGCTTAGGTTTTAAGGGAACATTTTGGCTTGAGTATATTAGAACCATAGGAGGGCACCAAAAAATGTAATACACATATTACAAGGCATAAAGTATTTCCTTTGATTCTGTTGTCCTAAATCACAAAACCATATGTGACTTCAACAACCATTTGAGATACTGATCTTGAAGCCGCTTATGCTCCTGAATTAGACAAAACATAAAAATTTTATCCACTGGATTTGTTTTGCTGATCACTCTAACTTCCCAAGATCACTATTTGGTGTTCCCTTTAAATATATTTTAAATTGTGAATACAGTTCTTTACAATTTTACTACAAAAGGAGGTGGTTAAAAATGTAGAGAATTATTAAAGATCTTTTCAAATTTTATTATATATACAGTTGCTCATGTTTTAAAAAAAATTTCATTACAGCCAAGGTTACATGTGGTGGTACTGTGGAAAATCTTGGGCAGGACTAAAAGGCGTTTTCAGAATTAAAGAAAAATTACTTCCTCAATAAGGACTAAGTGCTGTATCTGCCAAAGCTGTCAAGCCTAAATAAATGAATTAAATTGACTAGGGAGCAACGTGGGCACTGGAGGGAAAAAAATAGAAAAAATTGAGGGAGTGCTGATAAGAGAAAGTATGAGATGAGGAAGGAAAGAGAGGGCGTACTGAAAATGACAGCAAGTGGGGATACATTCATCTGTTAGAAGCAGCAAATGCTCTTTTGTGCCTTATTAAAACTCATCTCTTTTGTCATTTTCATCTTTTACACCTTTCATACACTCACCACTCTTTCACCTGCCTCCCCTCAGCTTATTCCCTCCATCAGCACCTCTGGTTGCTATCATTGGTCTTCTACAACTTGTTTAGTCCAGTGCTTATGTGTGCAAGAAATGTTAGGATGGTGGGCATACCTCTGACATTTTCTTCTATTTCTCTGATATTTGAAGTGCTTTCAGGGGAAATGTTTAACTTGTTTGAGAGAGCAGAACGAATAGGAAGACATCAAAGAAACTATAAGTAAAAATAGGGGGAGGAGAGGAGTGCTCAAGTTGATGCAATTGTATTTCCCAAATTCCCTAACATCAAAGAAAATCAGTACTTTATTATGTTATTACAACACTTGAATGAATGAATGAATAAATGAAATTTATTTCAGACAAAATAATATTAAATACATCAATTTCAGAAGTTAACAATCAATAATGATAAATAAAATAATGTTTTCACCTTTTGTCACACTTCAAATTTTCTGTATTTTTATATCAGTTTTATGTTACTCCAAAATAATGTGCATGTCATGGTTTGTTTAGCTATCTGACACACGGGGAAAAAATTTGGCAGGACAATAAAATTTTAAATTGTTTATTAGAAAACTATGAATAATGATGGATTCTAACAGGGAATTAATTCAATTAAAAATACTTTGTTAATCCCAGAGGTAAATTAAATGTTTCAATGACTCATATTTTTGTTTTCTTTTAACCAGTTGTTGTAGGTGTTGATAGCTGTAGGCAGGAAGGATCTTCTGTATTGGTCTGTCTTCCACAGTCCCAGTCTTTGGGTTTTCTGAGCAGCATTTAAAGTGACAATATATATTTCCTGATTCAGTTGTTGTTTTCTAGAAATCTAGTCCATTTGCTCCATCTCTTTTTGTAAACATCTGATTGCAGTCTCAGCATGAATGTTGACTTTTCCATTTTGTGCGCTCCCTCCACCAGTTCCAGCTAGTTCTTTAGCGTTGGTGGGTCAGGTTGAAACCATTTTCGTGTGATCAAATTTTTTGGCTGTAGCACTGAATATTTTTAATAAATATTTGTCACTCATGTTCAAACTCTCAGGAACGACTCAGAGCTGCAATGACATGATAGGTTGTTGGAGTTTAAGGTCCAGAATTGTTTCAATCTTCTCCAAAACTTCTTTCCAATAAGTCTTGATCTTTATGCAGGATCAGAAAATTTGGGAGTGATTTGCCTCTGTGTCCCAACATCATCTCCAGCAATTAGAAGCATTTGGGTTCCTTTAAAGCTGCTGCCCTGGTGTTCTAAAAAAAACGTAAGATATTTTTCCAACTGAACTCATGCCAATAGTTTGAGAAGGAAGTTGAAGCAGCAGATTCATACACACTGTCCCATTGTTCTGATGGTATTTCAGTATTCAACTATTCCTCCCATCTTTTCCTAACATAATCTGTTGACACTCCTTGGGATCTCAACAATCCCCGATAAAGTTTGAAAATGGTGATCTTGCCAGGCTTTGAGTAAGCTTGTGAAACCTATTGGATTATCTCGTTACACTCTGAGATGTAGTCTTTTAATATGTTTGAAAGAAAACATTGTCTAAAAGATTATGAATAGGACCGGTGAAAGAGGGCAGCCCTGTTATGCATTGGGAACAGGTCCCACTTAATGTCGGCAAGGCGGACAAAACTTCTGCTTCGCTTGTACAGAGACTGGATAGCCCCTAGTGAAGGGCCCCTGACTCCGCACTCCTGAAACACCCCCCACAGGGTATCATGAGCGACACTAATGGACCTTCTTATGTTTGAACATGGTGTAAATCATGGACAATCTGTGACTTGCACTCAAGTTTAATAATGAAAAAACACTCAGGCTCAAAACTTCCCGCCTGTTCCTCCCAAATGCCCCTCCAGGTGTTCCTGTTTTCTCCTACAAGGGCACAGAGTCCCCTAGCAGAATGATGGAATCATCGGGAGGGGGATTATACAACTCCTCCCCCCGAACAAGGTGACATTCCACATCCTCAGAGCCTGCATAAGTGCCCACAGATTGGGTTGCCACACCTCCACCTCTGACTGCTGCCCAATCCCCTCTGCACCACTCCCTCATGGTTCCCCCTGCAGGTGGTGGGTGTTGCTCATTTAAGCTGGGCCTGACCTGGTCCCACGGGAAAAAACCTGACCATCCGGTGCCCACCGATCAATCCCAACCCAAGGCCTTGCTCCAAGATGGGGTCCAGACTCCGCAGTACCAGCAATGTCACTTGCCTCAATTTATTTGTTTTTGGCTTGTTGAACTGCTCTTTGTCTGACCTGTCAACCTGCCATTAAAGCCCCAGACAACATAGCCATTGGGATTATCCTGGCACCCAAAGCCCTCCACCACGTTAAGGTGGCGGTTCAAGGAGGGGAATACCAATTAACTTTTAAATAAATTCATTGAATCCTTACTATTTGTGTTGGCTAAATGATTGGGTCTCCAGATTCTATCTAGACATTACAACTTGTATTTCTGGATCGTTCTAGAGTAGATCAAGCCATAATCTAAGTATAAGAACACAAAAAGGTTTATAAATAACAAAGGGCATCATTTACCAAGGATTGAAAACCACAGGAGCTTTCCAAAGTCTAAAGTACATGACAAGGTACTCAATGTGGCTGAAAGGCTGTCTTCCATATATCTCCTTTGTGGATCTGAACTAGATTATGGGCTTTGCTAAATTTTTGTGAACACGATGGGATTCTGTACTGGTTCAAAAGCAGATGAGCACTTTGGAGGGCTCTAGGAAGTCAGCTCCTATAATTATCTGCAAGGGGGATTCATATGGAAAAGCTAACTGCAGGCAAGTAGAGAGACAAGTATTGGACCACAATTCGACTCTGGTCTGGTCAGCAAGTCGAATCCCAGCACTATAGGCGGAAAGATGATGGGAAAATGCCAAAAATAAACAAAACATCTGATTGTCAGATAAAATTAGTTGAAGGGGTTTGGTTCTGTGGGTGATCCAAGAAAAGCCCTGAACACACCTGTAAGGTTTAGGGTCAGAGACGATTCCACTTTCCTCCATTACAGAAACAAACACATGCCCTGTTTAAACAACCCCACTTTATAAAAAATTAGACTATACCATTTCTGATACAGGGGTGAAAATAGAATGTACATTTTCTAATTGAGAAACAGTTAACCTAATCCCAAACAAAACCTAAAACATCTACCCTCCCTCTCAGTCAGTGTGGATTTTCCTTATGAGGTTGATTAAAAACACCAGTTTAGTGTCAGCACTGCTCATAGACTAACTTTCACGGTAAGACATGAGAAGGTAAACTCAAAGAAAAGGACAGACTGATGAGAACAGCAAAAAGTCTTAAAGTTACATTAATAAGGTAATCTTAAGATTTAAACCTTCCCCAAATACTCTATTATTAAGACACAGAAACTGCATATATACAGCACTTGTTTATGAGGTAGTAAATCCCTCACAACAAAGAACTCACTTTTGTGTCCTACGTCTGATCTGACATAAAATTGTGTTGTAAGAGGTTGTGGCACTTTGCTCTCATTGAGAATGAAAGGGTAGCTTTGACCAAAATAGAACCAAAGTGTAGACAAGGTTTGGTCGAAGCAAAATTTAGTTACTACGGAGTAATTCAGCGGTAATTTTATGGCTCTGGCGGGAAGAGACGTAGTTTCAAAGTAAAACACATCTGCTTTATGGAAAATACAACGTAAAATCTGTCAGTCACAAGAGGAATTAGTCAGGTTTTTCGTGTTTGGAATCAAAAAGCACTTTAATAGTAGGCATAGCAGATTCAAACATACAAAATAAATACAATATTTCATTAAGCAGAATACCTTACACAGTTTTGAAGTTCAGGAGGACAGAAAACTGATAAAGTGAAATAGAGATCCTATTTCAGCCTGACAAAAAGATCAACAACAAACCATAAAAACAAGGGACAGTAGCTTACAAGAAAATAAAAATATATACAAAAAACTTTACAGATCACTCTCTGAGAATCATCTCTTCAGAGCAAGCTGCGCAGGCTGGTCATGAGGTTGGACGTTGCTTTGTTGCCATTTGGCTGTAGGCTTTTTTTTTACTTTTCATAATTTGAGTCAGTCAAATTTGGGGTTGAGTTCTGACACAAAAAAACAAATCAAGGTTGTTCAGTTGCTCTAACTGTATCCAAAGATTGGAGTGGGTATACAGTGCTTGCATGCCCCAGTTTCCATATTTTGATTTGTCACAATTTAAAAAAAAACATTGTTAGTTTTGTTTTTCATGTTTTTCCTCCTTTTTTTAAGATAAACACTACTTTGTATTGTAAAATTATGTATAAGAAAATTGCGAGGCATCATATTTTTTTATAAATCTATGCACCCTAATCTTTGGTACATACACTTGCTTATTTTCACTAGACATTTCAACAGTTATTCATAAACATTAATTCAACATTATGTGACGGCGGATGTTTTACATACAGCAGGAAAACATTGTTACAGTTCATCTTTTTTCGATGTGGCTGATATATGGTTGCTTGAAAGAGGCACACAGGAAAAGCAGCAGCTCTAAATTAGACAGTAATCCTTTGACACAGAGCAGAGGAGCCAGAAACACCAAGACTTGAAGATGAGGAAAGCAACATACTGTGACTGGTTGTGCAACAGCTCATTAACAGCATAGTGCATGCTAGTGCATTGGTGACACTTTTCCCAAATCACATATTTTAATTTAATTTAAAGTAATGGAATGAACAATGTTAAACAAACAAATGTACACAGAATGTGTTTGCAACCTGTGTACGTGTAGAAATAAATGGTCTGAAATGTTCTGTTACATGTCATCCTCTATGTTTAATGAGGTATTTGTCAGTATGTGTGTACTCTGAACTGACGTTATAAGGATGTGCTGTATTTAAGACGAGATTTTCCTTTGACCAACAGAAAGTTAAATTGTATTGACAGGAGGAAGAGTGGGATCATTGAGATTAATTCTACTAGATTGTGCAATCTCCCACTTTATCCCACATATTTTAAAAAGTTCCTTTTAACAGCTTTATTCTAACACCATTAATATGGTGTGTTCTAGTTATTTACTGTAATACACAGGTGGCATTTTAATCCGCGTACTTTGTTTCCTCACTTTAATCCCTCTTAAAATTAGTTCTCTTTGTCTCTCTCAATATAAGTAAACCAAAGTTATCTTGTGTGGAGGTGCATGCATGATTGTTGGTGCAAAATTAGTTAACGTTTTTTTTTTCAAGATTTAAATTCCTACTCTTACTTATTGCAACTTCTTTGATTGACTTTTTCATGCATTAATAAGTATTGAAACACATAAGACACATTACTAAAATGGGTAAAAATAGCTGTTTTGAAACACTCTGCAAAAACATTTTAAATAACCGACATAAACAAAAAATATGTTGAGTTAAATTGGATGACAGTCAATGGTAATTCACACAAACTTTTTTGATAGAAAAAAAACCGAAGCACCAAAACTCTAAGTACAAGACTCAAATTGGTTTTATTTAACACAAGGAGCAGCGACCTTAAAGTCTTGATCATGTTTGAGCTTTTATGAGTTAAATCTTATTTATTCAATAACAGTAACTTAACCAACTTTAAGGCATAATGGAAAAGACTTAAATTTGATCCAAAAAACTGCAAACATTTGCATTATGCAATGCTTTTACTCCCAACACTGCATTATGCAAATGCATTAGTCTGTACAATGAGGATATAAACGTTTTCTCAAAGGGATGCTTTCATTGTAAATAAAAAGCAAAAAAATGGCTGATTATCAGATAACTTCCCAGCAAGTTAGATGTGATGATTAATCAGGTTGACAAGCTGTAGACAATGTCACATGTCCATAAATAGCAGCATAAAGGAGTCTGTAATCTGGGAAGTAATTTATAAACCCCAGCAGCCATTAAGGGAACTACTCTTTACGTCTATGGTGGTAAACACTGGAGACACTAAACCGCCTGTGACTAGACACTTTCCAGTAAATCTTGCCTCTTGAGTCCGAATTGTTGTCTTCCTGTGGCTAGTAATGTTAGCAAAACATTCTCAGGCTAACTGTTCTCTCAACGAGTTAGAAACTGGTTAAATGAAATTATATTAAGCAGCTTAGTTTTACAAAGTTATGGATTCATTTTACAGCAGTAGCTATATGCTTCGAAATTATGATAAATCCTAAATGTGGAACTTCATACGAGCTGAGCTAAGAAACACACTCGCTGGATACATACTTTTACATTTGCAATCAATTTGCTTCTAGTATTGAGCATTTTTTTTATATTTAGCATTGTGTTTATAAAATTATCAGGTGATTATAGAGATGGGTGTTGTATATGAGGCCAGAATTCAATTCCTCAACACACCAGTGATTACCTGAGGATGCTTCTAAAGTTACTCACCCAAAGCAGGGTGAAAATAATAGTCTGAAGAGGGGGGATTTTTTTTTAAAGTAGCCAATCACAGGTGGTCTACTTAGTTTCTCCAGCGGTTATCACCCTCAAAGTGACAAAACTTGACAGCAGCACACAAAAAATGATCCACACATAAGTAAGAGAGAAGTTACAGCTGTATGGAAAGTGAGCAACTAGAGAAAGAGCATGGATGAATGCGTGTTAAAGATGGGGTCTAATGGTATCGAATCTGCATACGTAATATGTTCAAAATGCATCTGGAAAGTAGTTTATATGCATATATTTTGAACAAAAAAAATGCTGATGTGAGTATTTATTGCATGTGTTCTCTTTGGCAGAATTCTGACCTCATACTATATAGGTGACTGCTTATGGCCACAGGAGGCCCCTCAAGAGCAATTTCTTTCATCCATGCATTCATCCATCCATCCACCCATCCATCCATCTTCTCCCGCTTCATCCGTCAGGGCCGTGGTTGGGCCGGTGCCTACCTCCAGCAGACTATGAGCGTAAGGCTGGGCACACCCAGGACAGGACGCCAGTCTGTCGCAGGGCAACAATTTCTTTCTTATATTTAATTATTTCTAAATAATCATAGTGGTAAAACACACAATTTACTGATGGAATTGTGCATTTTTCTTTCCAATATAGAGTTTAAATATTGGTCTTGGGGCCATGTTGACTACCAGAGAACGAAGGGCCAGTGTACACTTATTTGTCACAAACTTATCTTTATCTCCTTGATTCATTTTCAAAATGAGGTCTGTAATTTCTGGTAAATCATTGGCAGTGTTGGGAGTAACAGCATTCCATAATGACAGTGTTAGTAATGGAGTAATCTAACTATTTTTTTAAGATTATGTATTATTTATTATTGGTATTGCCATTACATTACTTGCAACATATGGCTGCAACTGTATTAATAAAAACAGAAGTAAACTCTCTGTAGTAGGGAGAAAAAGATTTCGGAGGCTGAGGAGAGACATGAGGAGAGACATGAAGCAATGGTGAAGAGATCTGCAGATTCAGTGACAGCATTCTTAAACCTTAAGTGCTTTCTAAATTTAAAGGGTAAACATTTCTATGATTTGCTCATTATGTTCGTGAACAAAGCTTTTATCCTCGTGGGTCACATGGATAAAAGCTCTAATCTAATATAACACCTTGTATTGTCTCACAATGACACCACTAGCTTAATATTGGCTGCCTTAGTTTATAAATATATAGTTTTTTATTACTTCCCTGTTATTCTGAATTTGATTGCATGTTATATGTTACAGTAATTTTTTACATGGAGATACTAGAAAACAGTCTTCTTGTTTATTTCTGGAACGTTGACTACTGTATAATTTGATAAGAAATTGTATTTTATATATTTTTTAGAGCTATTGCTAATTTATAGCCAGTTAGCCAGCCTCCATTACAGCTAGCCAGTTGAAGCCTGTTAATGTGCATAAAGTTAGTAACAAAAAATCTAGATGTTGTTTTCAGTTATGTAGTCCTTATGATTAATTATTAATTAGATTTTCTAATTAATATTAAACATTTGTGTAATTGAACTTCCAGTTGTATTTAAAATTCCAATAACTGGAAAGTCATCCAAATTTATCAAGATTTTAATTCCTAAAAAGTACATTTATACATACTTTGCCTTGTAACTAGTTGCTTTGATTGAGCAGTAATTTAGGTACTAACTTAGTTACTTTTTGGGATAGATAACTAGTAACCATAGCTAGTTCCTTTTTTTAATCATGTGCCCAACATTGGTCATTAGTGACAAAGAAAACAGGAAAGCCTGAATTCACAGGTTTTAAGGAGTCAGAAGAATATTGAGGTGGACCAGTGTGTCATAAAATATGTGTGTAACCCTGTTTTATGTTCTCAAATAGAGATTTGCATGCAGTAACATACATTACACAATTTTAAGAGTTAACTATTTAAAATGTATTTCTTTTTCTACCTGTATTCAGATAATCTTTTGTTTAAATGATTCTTTTTTAAATTTTATTTGTTATTCCAGCGCCACAGGTTATTTATGCACATTGTGGTTGCAGTGACAAACAAGAAGTATGAACTTTACTTATTTGATTACTCTTAGTCGAACTAGAGGATGCATACAAACAGGAGAGCAGCACTGCTGGGGCTGTAATGACTTTATATTAAGTGCTTGAATGATCTGATAATCATATTGTTAATTGCAACAGTAAATATTGTTGGTAGAAATGCAGAGCCCCAAAATCAAATGTTGCTTAGGTCCATGAAGGCTTGGGCCAGCCCTGCAGGTAACTTCATCGATTAAGACACAGTGCCACTGACAGGCCTTTAGTTCAAATACTCAACAGCATGGAAAAACAGTCGGTCAGTTTGATGATCGTCTCTAATGGCCTACACCTGTGCATTGTTCAGCACAGCTGCTGCTAATCAGCAACTGTTTCAGGAACCAGCAAGGGGAGAAAAGGGACAGACAAAGGTCAGCGCCTGTGAGGATGGGGCTGATGCTGCAACTCATAAACTTAATACAAAATTGCCCCTGGAGGACACAGTAACTTCCAAGGAGACTGCACTGACAGGGCAACTCCCTACAGTTAAACTTGCGTTTTTCTTTTTTTTAGTTTTTTTTTTTCTGATTCTTGAATATCAGCTATTGTTTATGTGGGTCATTAAAACCACAGCGAAGATTGTTCTTGATGTCCCAAAACATTTAGACTTTCCTATGTGAAGCTGTGGGCAGTAATTGGATCCTCTTGTTTGAATGGTGAATAAAAACTGGTTGGTACCTTGTGCTGGGTTAGTGACTTAGTAGCTTGCCAGAGCTGATGTAAAGCCATTCTTTTTATATATATTTTTAACTTAAACTTTAACCATGTAGATCAATTTGAAGCTAAATCTCATTAACAAAGATGACCTGGCATAGACACTAAGCCAGGCATGCCCAAAGTCGGTCCCCGAGGACCACTGTCATGCAGGTTTTAGAGCAGAGATGTGAAACTGGTTCCAGAA
Source organism: Jordanella pulchra (assembly GCA_034780135.1). Lineage (NCBI taxonomy): Eukaryota > Metazoa > Chordata > Actinopteri > Cyprinodontiformes > Cyprinodontidae > Jordanella > Jordanella pulchra. The sequence goes on from JAUZNJ010015375.1 coordinate 11,145, forward strand.
AGGGCCGTGTGGCTGCTGGCTTTTGTTCCAACCAAGCAGTAGCACACCAGACTCCATTCATCTCATCAGGTCTCATTCGGTCTTAACCTCATGACTTAATGAGATGACTATAGTCTGGTGTGCTACTGCTTGGTTGGAAAGAAAGCCAGCAGCCGCACGGCCCTTTCTGGAACCAGTTTCACACCTCTGCTCTAAAACCTGCAGGACAGTGGTCCTCGGGGACCAACTTTGGGCATCTCGTTTTAGAGGTTTCCCTGCTTCAGGACAGCTGATTCTGATGATTGCAGTTCAGTAAAAGCTCGTTAATCAGCTATCAACGGAATCAGTTTTGCTATATCAGGAAAACCTCTAAAACCTGTTGGACAGCGGCTCTCAAGGACCAACTTAGGGCATACCTGCACTGACCTAACCAATGAATTCTACACTACTGCAGCACCATTCCCAAGAAAGCGAAGAAGAGAACTCTAAAGACAAAAAAAACCAGACAATAAAAAAAAACTGGATAAGGATTGGGGCAAAGTTTCGCCAAGTAGAAGGAGCAAACGAAGGAGAAAGATTTCAAAATGGATGCTGAAGTTGTTGTGTTTCTCCTTGAGAAGTAAGTGAACTGTACTGCCTACATTAGCATAAAGTTAACTTTTTCCATATGGTTTCATTAGACAGTGTTGCTCGTTACCATAGAAAGCCCTACAGTAGATCCTGTAAACATTTACCGGTCTTGTTGGTACAGAACTGTAGGTTTACTTAGGTTTGGTGGCTTTCAAAGTGACTACAGCTGCTGGCTTTTTTTCTCAGTGAATGCCAGCTTGTAGAGACTTGACTTGACTTTGGATGACATATTTACATTTGCGTTGTCAAGGTTTTATTGACACAGGGCAGCTAGCGTCACTGCAATGCGCATTTGAGGCAGTGTTGCGCTAGGGTACAGTGTTCGTTGAAGTGAAATACCCCCATGCCACATTATTATACACATTATCCCTTTAAACTGTTACTGTACAATGTAGATGGAAATGAATTTAGTCACAAATGATACATTATGTTACTTTACTCAAAGTAGAGAAGACAATGTAATTATCTGCAGCATGGGACTCAGGGGTTTAAATCAAGATTGAGACTGAAGTGATCAAATAAACCTTTTTTTCTCCTTACCTATGGAAAAGCTCAGGTTTTTGTTCAATTACATTTTACAATGGATATTTGCAGACAAAAATGACCCAAAACATTTGTAGAGTATTTTAATTCATGAAATTACCCCCACTGCCACAGTTTTCCACAGAACTGGAACTTTTAATGTAGGCAATAATTTAGATGGTGTCACATATTTCAATTTCAAGCATTCTCTAGTTATATATTTTTTGGTTTTCATGCATTATTGGAGGCATAGATGGAAATTACGGCTACTGCTTCCTCATTAAAATAGGATATTCTTTTTTATGTTTCAATGCTTTTTAGGTGTTTACTTTTAATGTCACCTTATTCAGCTATTTCATGAAGAGCTTTAGGGATATTTTAATTTCAGCTGCATGTCTCCTGTTTCTCAAATAATTCCACAGACCAAGGTTTCATTTCTTATGCATTCATAATTGAATTTGTCAAATATTGCCAAATAAAGCCTTAGATTCAGTTGGTAAGTGTTAAACATAACAATAGCTGATAACTGGAATTTACCTGATGTATTTTAATATTTTATCTTGATTTACTGCTGCATTGTTTTTGCACTCACTAGGTTACACCTACACTCATATTTCACGTTCACACACAATAGGGCATTCACCAAAGTCGTCTTTTTTAAGCTGGCTCGCTCATATCTCGTGTGCATGCAGCATGCAAAATTGGTCTGTTATTGGCTTGACCTATGGGATAGAGCACACAACGCAGTTAGCAATTAACAGTGGATTAGACCTACCTGATATGACAAAGATGTTGCTGCAGGAAGACGTACTGTTAGTAATTTTTTGCCACAGCCCCCTCTTTCAGTTTCTGGTGCTCTCTCTGCCGGTGTTCTCGTACTGATTTCCTGCATTGTCTCACCTAACCTCTATTGTCTGGAAGAACCAGTTGAACCCAGAACTGCTTTTTTGGCTTTCAAAAGTACAAAGTAAAAAAAACAACAAAAAAAGCTGTGAGTCACACTGTAAAAACCCTATCCTCAATTTTTTCGTTGAAATTGTGTCTGGCCCTTCCCCAGCAAGTCAGTATCTGAAATGTCTTGTTTTCAAGGGCTAGATTCATACCCCTACCCCTTGTTGTGTCCACTACTCCTACATTGGGCCTTAGTGTCAGGTATTGGAGTTGAATAAACCTTGAATTTCAAATTCTATTTTATTGGGATTCCTGCTTGAGATCCTTGACAGATAAGCAAAGTTATTGCTAATTATGCAATTTAAATCAGATAATATGCAAATACACTTCATTAAACTCTGTTTTGATAGTAATTTCAAAGTACTCCTAGATGGGAGAGGTCTTCCCTTTCTTTTTTTTATTTTTGCTGGTTCCATTCTTCTCAGAAAATTCTGTTGCCATACTCTCAGTTGCTATCTCTGTTGATGCGTGACCAAACTACTTACAAAGCATGTAAGAAACAAGCTTCATTGTGTTGTTTTTTTCTACTTCCATTACTGCGACATGTCCACAGTAATGCAAGGCATCGTTTGTTGTGGTGTGGTTTTCCACAAGATGAGACAGGCAATGAAGTGGCACTTCATTAGAAACACGCCCCCTTTTTATTCTGTACATGCCTTGAAGCCTGGTTTCAGATGTCCCTTCAATACTTCCGAGCATTACCTTAACCTTTTTTTGAGTATTTACCTGCAAATCCTTTGAGGCTTTGGAACCAAACCTAAGTCTTCCATTTTTCTGCTTTCACTCTACTAATATTTGTGTTGCTTCTTCTTTGAAGGTAACCACCTGCGATCAAGTTCCCCATCTTCATATTCCCCAGTGAACTCCTCTGTTCCAAGAACCTATGCTAATATCTGGATTGCTTTCTCACAACTGATCTCCACTCCACTGGCTACACCATCAAACTGTGACATCTTCCAAGCTACTGCCAGTCCACCCAGCACTATAGTGTCTTTACCCTCTGGACGCCTCATCTTCTGTGAACTGAACAAACCATCAATCACTCACCAGATTCATTGCAGTACAAGCCCAGTTACTACTCACCTTCCCCATGACAGACCTTCTAACCCCATCCAAGTAAGATCAATTCATCTTCTGCTCTGCTATCACTTAGATTTCCCACTTACCTTTTTTTTTTTTCCCCTTTCAGGGCTACTGGTTCCCCATGCAATGGTTTTCATCCAGACCCCATTAACAGTTACTCTGTAGTCATTGGACTAGAGTCACTGTTTCACATTCTAAAATTGTAATCATTAAACTTGAAATATCTGATTCCTGTCTTTTTGAGAGACTTTTCCTGTACCTGAGTCAGAAGTCTCAAAAAAACCATGACACTCACGCCCTATCTACAGAGACAAAAACTTTACTTTTTCAAAGACAATTCAGAAGGAAAAAAGTGTATTCACACAAGTGTGTGCTGGACCACTAATGGCCCTTTTGTAACTATGTGGGGCCCATTGGTGGTAACACAGCACTGCAACAGAAATATCCCTAAAAACAGTTGACAAAAATAATAGGTATGCACAGACAACGTACATGAGGTAATTGAAGCACATGGCAGCCACTTTGGGACATGGTTTTAGAAATTATTGTTTTTGATCTCATTTTCTCTTTGGAATCAAATATAAATGAACTAAATTAAATGTAATATAACTCAACTGTTTTGAAATGAATTGAAAAGAAAAACGAAAATCCAGATTTTTCTCGGTGCAATGCTCAATATAAAAAAGAAAACCTTTTTGAATACGCTCAAACTCTTCTTTGTGTTGACAGAACCTTATATTTTTGTTCAGATTGAAATCTTTTTTTTCTCAGGCAGACACTCCATCCTATCACTTCCCCCCCCCTTCTTTTCTTTCAATCCACAGTTTTTTTGGTAAAAATTCTCAATGTCAAGCTAGAGATTAACTACTTTCATTCATTAACAAATCCAATATTTGAGGCTGCAAGGATTCCCATTATTTTTCTCCAGGAGACTGAACCTGACAATGCATTCATTTAATCCCAACATGTATGAAATGATATCCTGCCCAACACCACCAAGCCATTAAGGCAAGTTTTTTCTGTGGCATGATAAGTGGACGTGTGAGGAACAATAATTAAAAGATCTTTGCTGCCTTCCTACCACTCTCTCATTTAGGCTACCCCTTCTGCTAAGGCAGTTCAATCTTACCAAAGAACGTCTTACCACAACATTAGATCAAGTTTTGCATGTTAAAGATTGACAGGATAAAGCTTTTTTATACAAGCAGTTTTTGATGAGACTGACAGGGTTTGCAGAATGTTTTTAATAGTGTTTCTGCTAATTAAATTGAGGCTGACAGAACTTAATTTATTCTCACTCTATCACTTCAGATTAAAAGCTATATGGTGCTGGCTGTGGAGTTTGTAGGATGGTAATGTGTCTGATAGCTGGCGTATCTTGTGCTTGTCTTGCTATATTATTTGTGAGATGGCCTTTTCACCCTGCTTTGCTGCATGCTACAGCAGTTGCTGACACTTGATGGCTGCTTAGCTCCAGATTCTTGCTGCATGCTGCTTTAAATCTTGCGGAAGATAGTTCTGCTGTATATGCCTTACTATTATTGACTACTTGCGAATACTATGTATATTTAAACACGTACTTTGGAATATATCTTGGTTTTCTTAATGTTCATCTATATCTATTTTTTGCTTTATATTCATCTCTAGCATTCCGACAGGTGCCAACTAGTTAACAGAGCAATCAGTGTGGTACCTAGTTAATGCCATCATCCCCTCTGAAATAAGAAAGGATGTTCTACAGTGGACAGTTATTCCAAAAACTTCCTCAGATACAGACTATGTGCAAAGTTCGTGCATCTTTAGGTATAGCCCATCTCAAAGCAACAATTGACATTTTTTTTTACACTTCACAGATGTGAAGATTACAAAGGAAGAAATCAGATATTGGACAACTCAAAGGCAAAAACTGATTAATACTTTATTCTAAGGGAAATTCATGTATCAGGTAGTATAAAACATGCATACGAACATTAAACAATCTTAAAACAAATATCAAGAATAAACATAAAAATTAAATTAAAGTAGCTGATACCATGGCAATGATAGCAAATGGAAGTAAGGACTACAGTTGTGTTGTAGTATAGTTCATTGTCTTGTATACTGTTTTCCAGGGAAACGGCAGGGGTCTGAAGTCTGTTTGTACAGTTGGGATGGAGGCAGTCTGCCACTGAACACACTCGTCTGCTTGATGAAGGTGCTGTGCCTTTTGTGGTGGGCACTGTCCAGTAAGGTTGTCTGTTTATCCATTTTCTGGCAGTTCTTTTAGTCTGCCATCTTTCCAGAGAGTCCAGCTATATGTCCAGTACTAAGCTAGCTCTCCTCACCACTCTGTCCAATTGACTAGTGTCTCTCTTCTTGCTGCTTCCAGTAACTAGACTTGATATATATTTTTTGCAGTTGTTGTAGACATTATGCTGAATAATCGTTTCACATTCCTGCTATCAAGTATGTCTTTGTTACTGCTATTCTAAAAAGACCTCTTATTTTTTAGAAAAACCCCCATAAAAAAGTCATGTTTGAAGTGCTGCAGTTTAGGCTGTGTTTTAGTCACACTATTCTCATTTATATCTTCAGAAACTAGAAGGTGATAGCTTTTGAAATGATTTATCACACAAGTAATTTGGCCTTACAGTTATTTGCTTTTCCATTCGGGTATGCAAAAAAGGCAAGGATTACTTCAAATTAGATGGATGTTAACTCTTTTTCAATGAAGAAAAGCCACCGCCATGGTTCACACAGATGTACTTAGCCAGAGAAAAAAAAGAAAGAAACATATTTGCTTTCTTATACCATCTATCCATTTTATCTCGCTTTGTCTGTCAGAGTTAAGGTTGGGCCGGTGCCTACCTCTGACAGTCTACGTGCATAAGGCAGGGTACTCCCAGGACAGGACTTCAGTCTGTCGTAGGGCAACACATAGACACGCAAAGACGTATTAGCTTTTTAAAAAATGATTCAAATACCTCTTAGCAACAGGTTCACAGAAATATATTTGGTTGTAGAAATACTACAGTAGCTTTTAAAAGGTTTTGCTCCCTCAGTTCATTGACTGTCTTCACTAGAAAGAAAGGTGAGATGGTAATAGGGCAGGGTGTCAAAGTGATTCCAGAAAGGGCCGTGTGGCTGCTGGTTTTCTTTCCACCCAAGCAGTACCACACCAGACTCCATTCATCCCATCAAGTCCTCAGGTTAAGACTAGACTCACTTGATGAGATGAATGGAATCTGGTGTG